>WBND01001273.1:63074-91746 GCA_013398595.1 Tychaedon coryphoeus
TAGTTTTCTCTGCTCTTCTGGGCTTAAACTGGATCATAAGACCCTCCTGGAGTGCTGCATCCAGCTGTAGGGTGTTCAACACGAGAAAGACACTGACCTGCTAGAGTGAGTCCAGAGGAGGTCATGGAGATGATCAGAAGGCCAGAGCACCTCTCCTATGAAGACAGACTGAGACAGATGAGGTTTTTCAGCCTGCAAAAGAGAAGACTTCAGAGACACCCTTTTGTGGCTTTTCAGTACCTGAAGGGAGCCTGCTAGAAAGATGGGGAGAGGCTTCTTACTGGGTTATGTGATGACAGGACAAGAGAGAATGGCTATAAACTGAAAGAGGGAAGGTTAATTTAGATTTTAGGAAGAAATTCTTTATGGTGAGGTGGGTGAGGCACTGTAAGAATTTGCACAGAGAAACTATGAATTCCCCATCCCTGGAAATGTTCTAGACCACACTGGATGGGACATGAAGCAGCCTGATCGAGTGGCAGGTGTCCCTGGTCATGGCTGAGAGGTAGGAATAAGATGATTGTAAGGGTGCCCCCAAGCTATGATGCTATGATTTAGGCAACAATAAAAGTGTGAGCACTGTTGCTGTTCTGTCAATATTCAATATTCACTATAACTTTTTTTTTTGCATCTTTGAAGTTATCTAATAAAATTAAGACTGTATACAAAGATTTTATCTATTTGCTTTAATATTTGTTTTCACAAAACATTTAAATTACTTGCAACATTTGTTATTCTTTTAATTTCTTGGATTTCTAGTACTTTCTTTGAGGATTAGTTTAATTCTGTAATTTTTGATGTTTTTAGTTACCACTAACCCAACCACCTTGCCTAATTTTTTTCTTATTAATGAAGGTGTAATAGGTTTACATGTAAAACTAAAAGCCTTGTACAGTACATATTTAGTAATATTTGTCTGTTTTTCAGTGACCTTAGTCACATCAGGAAAGCAGGAAAAGAGTGGTAACAATTTGGCTGGATACCATCTATCATAAGAAATTCAATAAAAAGCTAATCATTTTGACCATTAAGTCTAACATACAGACAGAATATAGTCAATACAGAAAAAGATTATCCATCAAAAGAACAGTTCTGATATTGTCATCCTCACATAGAAAATAATTTATACTTTATTATTCAGCTTTTGAGATTTTAAAGTTTGTGACTGCTGTGATATTTTAAACTCCTCCATTTTCTCCTCCAACATAGATAGGTTCATCAGTAACTTTGACTAATTTGCATCATTTTCTCTGCATTATTTTGTCAAAAAATTGTATTAATAAGATATTTTATTTCCATATTACTTGCATGAAGCTGTGCTGTGAAAATTATTTTAATCTAAATGTATTAAAATTATGTCCTGAAATATTCAAAGAATCAAGTGCAACTCTTGTTTTCCACCTAAATTACTCTTGGTGACTTAGTATCCATTTGTTATTTACTTTCAAGACATAATGATGAGGAAGCAATCACTATAAATTCTTGTTTAATTTCACTTGCAAGTTCTTTATAGTTTGACATGGAAAGAGAAATGTGCTTCTAGTTCTTAAGTCATTAGTAGATTTCAATAGCTAGGCTATAATATGCATTAGTGAGCAATGTAGTAATCTATTAAATTATCATTATTTTAAAATGAATTTTAGACAAATACTAAAACAGTTTTAAAAGGAAAAAAAGATGTCAAAAGGTTATCAGCCTGTTTTACTGCTGGGAGTTAATTTCTAATTGCTAGTTTTTGTAAACAAAAGTACATATATGTGGCCATTTCTAAAGAAATATTTCTTATTTTATTCAGTTATTTGTTTGATGTTGTCCACTTAGAAGTTACCCTCTGCTATAAATTCTTTATAACATGTAAACTTTTAAAAAGTGCTAAATGTGTATAGGCTGAGCATTTTGACATTTCTCTTACACATTATGAGCGCTCTGGGCAGACAACTATAGAAGGTGCTAATAAATCAGAAAACAAACATTGGGAAGGTCACAAAAGATCATTTTACAATTGTGATCACTAAAAAATATGAGACGTTAAAATTTGAATTCTACATTTCTATGACAATGTCTGTAATGAGAACAGAACATTCTATGAGCCTAATAGTTTCTGCTGACGATTTAAATATTATTCTTACCCAGTTGTTATCTTGTACTTCTTCTCCAGTTCCATAAATAGGAAAGATCATAATGATAGTGAAAATGTTTTATGGAATTTAAACTTCTGATATTTTCCTAAGTTGGCAGACTATGAGAATACATGGATAACATGATATAGCTTTCTTTGAAGGAAAGAATTTGGAGTGATTGTTGAGCCATCCACTATTTTGGTGAGGTTTTTGCTTTTCTGTTCATTTCAGGTCATGTTACCAAAACATGTAGTTCATTTAGCATTTGACAATTAATATACAAAAAACCCCATAACTTTTCTCTGAGAGTTCTCTTTATATGCTTAAGCCAGAACTCCGAGTTAGTTTTGTTGCTTTTTTTAATAAAGGACATGTCTTGCTTACTCAGGCTTTAAAGTATTTTAAGCATGGAGGTTAAATCTCAGTTTATAAATCTTCAATAAACTGGGATTAGATCCCAATATTATTACTTGAAAAATTGGTTTCTCAACTAATATGTTGCTTTGCATCTGAGACAATTTTGTTAATTGAGTTCATATATTTGAATATCTATAAACCTGGAGAAATTTTTAAGTGACATCCATTAGCAACATCATGGATTCATGCATTAACACAATGAAACTAAATAAAGCGATATAAATTACAGTCCCTACATATCATACACTACAGAACCATTTTTCCCATATTATAAAGGTTCAGCAACATTTGTTTTTCCAGGGTCTGATCTTGTCCCTCACCACCGTTCTGATTTATGTCTCAAAAACTGCAGTCTGTTTCTGAATAGGATGGTTATATGTTTACTCATAATGAGATGTGTATGCAGAGAGCAGTTGCTGCAATCCAGCTGTTTGCAAGGCAGGGTCTGAACTGCAGAAGTCTCTGTGTTCTGATCCCTGTTATTGTGGAGATAGATAATTTTGAGATAAATATAAATTAACTATAGCATTGTATATAGCCAAGCAGAATTGTTGTCCCTCTCTAAGCCAAGTTATTTATAGCTCACTGAGAAGGTTAACACACTAACAAAATCTTCTTTATAATGACATTCTAACTACAGATGTACTCTGAAATGTTTACACTGCTCAGTTATCTTTTACCGGCGTTCTCATCTACATGAATTCGATTTCTAAACTCCTCAGGGTGAATGAACAGCAAATTTGTAACAGGAGCTACTCTGCAACAAAAAGATAAATTTCTTCATTACTATTATGATGATATTAGTTGCCTTCATATATTTTTTTTCCAAATCCAAAGTTCTGAAGAAGTGGGAGACAACATGGATCATGGTAACTGTAACATTAGTACCTATTAATTATTTCCAAGAATACCTGAGCCTAAGTCTCCAATAAATTTGACATGTGGGGGCTTTTTTTGTTATTTGGAATACTAGTTAGAGCTGAACTATGTGTTTCATTCTCTTTGCACTTGGATTCCAGCCTTATAAAAATTTACATAAAAGAAAAAGCTCAAGTGCATAAGTATACAGCTTCCTTTATACCATTTAGTGTTCAGTGTCAGAACTATAATTTCACTATTTAAAAAACAATACAACTCCTCCTACTCCAATACACTTTCACCATTTCTTTAGCATTTACTACCTTTAGTATTTTTTTTCATACTAATTTCATAAAGAGAAGTTTATTCGTTATATACTAAATTTTAGGGATGCTTTCTTTTTCCTTTTTTTTTTTTAAATATTGACTTTGAAATTATTGACTTATTAACAAAGGTCTTTCCTCTTTCAAGATGGTTGGTCTTATCTTCACTCAGCTCAAAACATTGATTTTGTACATAAAATTCCCTTCATGATAAAGCCAACCAAAGCAGTATCAGTGGCATGACAGAATTGTAAGTGCAGTACAATTGTTCAGTGTAAATGTATTCTAAGCTATTATTTGAGGACAGCTTAAAGTCTGTGTTTCATTGCCCACAGGGCATGAATAGAGTAAAATCCAATCAGACACCTGGGATACTCTATTCTTCAGAAGATTTGGATTCACAGTAAACCTGTCTTTGACATAAATATCCAGACTGGATTTCAATTACAGTGACTTTGCAATCCTACTTGCAATTTTTTTCCTTTGATTTCTTTCATTTTGATCCTTTGCAAATGTAATTTTAAGTAGAAGAGTTTGAAATGACTGATGACTATAAAATTGTCTCTGCTAATAATAATACAGCTTTAAAAAACTAAATTTTCTACCCTCATGTCAAGGTGCCACAATGAACTGGAACATTATATTTATATGATTTTATTAGTTCTCTACTAAAAGGCTAAATTTTTTCCTGTTCCATCTGTAAATCAGAGTTTCAAAAAATTGTTTAAATGCTTTTCTGTCAGACAGCTTATTAAGCTTCCCTATGGCCTACAAACAGACTGATGTTTATAGTCTCAATAGTCTCATCACTGTCAGATTGTTGGAAGGATCAGAAAATCCCTTCCTTGTGGTACAGTTACAGGAAAAAAATACACAACAAAAAGGATTGTATCATTTTTACAGATGTAAGAATGTATGTTTTGCAGTCCTTGTCAGTATGACTCTGTTTTTGTATTTCTGGATACAAAAGTCTATCTTTCTTTTTATTTCCCTCTTTTTTTTCCCCCTCTTTTGTACAATCAGTTATTTTCAGAGCACAAAAATCATAAAAAAATAATGAAGTGATACCTCAAAGGATGGCATTTTTATGTGTTGCGAGGAGGACAGATTGTTCATTAGCTCCATACTCAATACTATTCTTCCTTTTCTTTCAAAGTGTACCCATGATGCTCATAGCATTCAGTGCTGGAATGAACTTCACTCTCCTGTTCCCATATTGAGACAGGCTCTGCATAGAAAGATATGTACTTTCCTTTGTATGTCTTGATCTCCTACAATATTTAAATTATTTGAAAGAATAGTTGATGGTTATTATACAATGTGATAATAGCATTAGTTACAGTTTTAGGTGATGACTAAATAAATTTTTGTAAAAAAATATAGTTGCATAAGAAGATAATATTATTGGTGAGAAAGTAAAAGCTGTTTATAGTCACCTTGTACATCATTTTTTTCAGAACCAAAAACCTTTGCAATTAAGAGGTTCATTATTTTCACTAAATTCTGGGTCCAGTACTAATCAAGTTTTCTTTTAATGAGATACATATTTGACCATTTTTCCTTCAGTAGTTTGATACTATCATTGGTTAAATGAGCTGTTCTTACTGAATGTATGATCATCTTGGCATCGTGTGCTTATCAATTCTTTCCTCATGTCTAAAATCTTTTCCTGAGAAGACACTGTAAACTGGATATTCAGTCACTCTTGGTTCCTAACACCTTCCAGAATTCCAATCTGATGCAACCCACAAAGAGCACAGAGTTTGGAATTCTGGATAGACAAAAAGAAACAGAGTTTCAAAATGCTGCTTGAAAAAATGCGTCTCCTCATTGTGAAATTTCTAAAGGTAGATTTTTAACAGTGGTGCTGTTACAATCAGACTGAATCAGAAAGGAAGAATCTCTGAAGATATAATTTCATTTTCTATATGAAATCTATGAAGTCTTTGCAGATTTGACTGAGTTTAAAGTGAGATATTTTGAACACTTGAAAGTTGTTACCTAAAGTAACAATTAAGCTTAAACAGAAAAGAAGTTTAGGATTTCTTATAGGCAGTGAGCTGACAGATCTGTTCAGTTCATCTGTCTCCAACAGTCCTTGTTTAGCTGTACTAATAAGGAGACGAAAAAGCAAAAAAAAAAACAAACTCCCCTTCCTAACCATCAGAGGAAAACTCTGACAATCATGGAACGTTTATTTAGTTGCAAGTTTGCTGCAGTATTAAAGACATTACCTAAATAAGCAAAAGTTTTCTCTGTCTTTTCACCTTAGAAAGACTCTGAGTGACCAAAGATGTCATTTCAAATTTTATAATGTCCTAAGTATTTGAGAAAAAAAGAAAAATAGTAGCCAGTAGTAGTAATGTCAAAAGCCTGTTTCAGATTTGTAAAGCAGTAAGATGTACTATACTGAAATAGTTCTTTAAAGCATCTTTGTATTTCTGTGTATTAAGATCACCTTTATCTGGGTCTTGTTGCTGGTTAGAGTAATATGTAAGTGAGGAATAGCAGAATAGAAAAGCTGAATGTTTCCTGGGATAGGAAATTCATCTCATTGGATATGCATACTTACATCAGAGCTACTTCTGCTAGGATATTTTTCTGAAAAATGAAGAAAGTAAAGTACTTTGAAAGCTTCATTCTTCCTACCCTGACATAGATGTCTAAAACAGGTCAGATTAATACCTGGCAGGTGTCTGTTGAGCATAAACACAAAGGAGAAACTTTGATATAGGCTTCTCTTTTAGACACTGAGGATATTCCTCAAAGAAACAAAGAAACAAAAAAGACCATGAAGCAGGTTAAATTGAGATGATGGTATATTTTACTCTCATCTTGCTATCATGAGTCCTGCTTTTTTAATTTGATCCCTCAACATACATTTTTTTCCCAGCAGGTATGATCTTGATTTTTTTGGTGGAGCTTTCCCCAGCAATCTCAGCTTTGATTTTGGTTATGTTATGTCTGTTTATATTCTATTTATAAGTCACTTTATGTTTGCTGGTTCTCCATTCGCCATTCATTGTTTCTCCTTTGTTAGTGAGTGAACTGCAGTTGTACTAAATGTTAATAGCTGTGTATTTCCTTTTTCTTTCTTTCCCTCAGTGAATACTGTGAACAAATGTAACATATTCTGCCAGTGGCATTGAGAGGACAGAAGCTGAACAAGATCCCATGAAGTATTCTCTCTGGAATGGATTGGAGCTCTGAAATCAATATATTTTATGAAGCAATAATACTGAAAAGAATTCCCTCCACAACTAAGCTCAGGCTTCTTTGAAGTCTGAAAATGCGGTGCTTTTTTTTAATATGAAATGTTATATTTCTGTACCAAAACATTCTCTTGGGAATAGAACATGTGCATGGTAACAAGGATCTATGAAGCAAAATGAGATTTTCACTGCAAAACAAAAGTTCATTTCAATTTATTGAGGGAATAGAGTGAAAAGAGCATCAGCCATTTGTCACCATTGCAATTTCAGGAAAACAATTTACAAGAAATTCACAAAAGGTTAATTAGCTAAGGTGGGAGTGATTTTGACACTTACCTGATGTAAATCAGCAACACTATATGATTGTGTGCAATCTATATTTGATCTAGATATCTAAAATAGTGATGGGCCACATTTCTACTGTTTTTAAGTAATAAAATGTCCATGGTGTTTAAATTAGAGTGTTTCACAGTGTTATACGTACTAGTTTTGACAGTTGCTTGTCATTGGAAGCTAAACAAAAGTCTTTCTCTCTTCATAAAACAGCCAGGATATGGGGATTAGAAAGATCTTTTGCTAGCTATGAATGGTGCAGACCACAGAGAAGGCTTTTATTCATTGGAGAAATGACTGAAAGTAAGCATAATGATCTGACATGAATTTAATGAATTTGAATTTAAGCTTTGTATGCTGCAGCAGAGTTTTCTAGGCAAAAGATTTCAACACACTGGACAATGGGAGATATGGAGATTTTTTAAAAAATTTTCTTTTGGAGGGACTTTTTTTAAAATCAGTCAGAAAATTCATGTTTCATGCATGATAGGCAATGGCACATCAGATGGTACAGTTTTTCTCCTTTCATGTACTCCTACCTCTCTTTATCAACCACAAGCCTACAGGAAGGGGAAATAGGACTATAGTTAAATTTTAATTTCAAAATATCTCTTAATAGAGATATAATAATGTGTGTGATTATTGTAAGAGGGAATTTTGAATAATAAAGGTTAGTACTTTTAAAGAGCACTGAAATGTTATTGTTCTAACATAAAGATGAGATTAATGCAAACAGACATGAATCCTATAAACATTTCTAAAATGTTTCTGTGCTCAGAAGATTTCAATGAAATAATTTCTTTCATTAGCAGCAGAGCAAGGAGAAGCAGATGACTTTCAGTTTTGCCGGGTTTGCTACCTGTCACCCTTTCCTCATAGCAAGGGTAACACTAATTCTCCCTTCTGCTCTCTGCTGTCACCAGAAATGCTCTCCACCAAAGAAAAGACAACAGATGATACAATTTGGAGAGAGTTATGTGTATTTGTCTGGCCAGGAAAAGAAGCTGTGTTTTTGACAAAGCCAGAAAAAAAAAAAGCATAAATTGCATTTCCTCTAGTTTCTTCCTCAGTGAAGGCACAAATCTGAGACTCCTCCAAGATGTCACAAATTTTCAATAATATTATAGGGACTCAATTGCCTTTGAAATATCAATTATTTTATAAATACAGCTTGAATTGTTTACAGCCTATCACAAGCACATAGACAAAAATGGATAGACACACAATGGTATTGAATATGCCCATTGTTCCTATAATTTTGTTAAAATTTCATTTTAATTTTCAAATTAACACACAAGCATCTATAAGTGAAATTTGTAAATCTTTTTAATTTAGGGAGGTGTCATTAGCCTGTCAGGAAACAATTACTTATTATGCAGAACAATTCTGACTGAAGTCAGACCATTTGGCAATATTGTAAGTGATGCAAGAGATTCCTTGGCAAAGCTTCTTAAAACTAATATCAGAAAGGTTTTCAAGCTTGTGTTGATTTTGGCCTGCTACTTCACTTTGTTCTTTTGGCATGAGAGACTTGCAGGACTGATCTCAGGTCCCCACACTAGAGTTTGTCACTGTTGAAGCAACACATTTGCACAACAATGAAATTCTGTTCCCATTCCCCTTCTTGGATTTGTTCTTCCTTTTTTTTCTTTTTTTCTTTTCTTCATTTCCTTTGAAATTGTAAAGCATTGTCATTCTCTATCCGAATTGTTATTATACCTTCCCTGAAATACCTTATGCTCCATATTAATTCAGACATTGACCTTGGAGCTGGTCCATTTCCTATGTTCCAATTTTTTTCTTGATGAACTAACAGCATTGAATAGTTCATTCTCACAGGAAAAAAAAAGAGGTTAAAAAAAGTCCTCACATAACAATTGCTCTTTGACATGGAAAGAATGCCAAAAGACAAGAGATTACACTGGTACATCCCAAAGGATTACTCTAGAGAAAAGAACCTTATTAATGTAACAACAGAAGAGGTCACATTCATTCTAGCAGACCAAATGCAGTGATTGAGACCAACTTGTACTGGTTTTCAGGCTAAAAGTACTGTTTACTTAGGAGAATAGGTAAGTGTTTGCATTCTCATTTAGATGAAATGTCAAAACAATGTCACTTGGTTTGTTCACCTTGGAGGAGACTGAGGTGTGACGTCATTTATTTTATTTTGGCCTTTTTATTTAGTATTTTTTTCCTGACTATCATGTAATGTATTTATTTTATGTCAACAAAACATGATAATTTTTCAACAATTTTACTTCAGACCATATAAAAAGCCTATAATTTTCATCTGTCACCTCATTCTATCTCCTGCCTATCTGTTTTTTTCCTGAATAAAACTGAACACAAAATATATTTGATAGACTGGAATATCTGTATTGCTCAAATTATACCAAAAATTTTACTGCCAATTATAATTATGGCAATATTTACTAGTTGAATTATGCTTCTAATTAACATATGTACTATTCTGTATGCATTACATCAAATGTAAAGAAAAAATATGGCATGTTTGTTTCACTATATGTGCTTCAAGATATGGGGTATGTGATGAAACTCAGAGTAATAATTAAATAAGACTGGGCTGAGCAACACCGCCTGAAAAATTTGTAAATGAACAGAGCAGACAGTTATGATTTCCACACACATTACAGATCACTGAAATAAGATAGATGAATATCCAAAATGTCATATTGTCAGCACTTGTCATGTCAAGCCAGAAGAATATGTGAGTATGAAAACTGTAATGCACCTTAGGATCTAAATTATGGTTCATAAAACTGGGGAAAAAAAAATCCAAAAATCCAATCACTTTCAACCTCTATGCACTGTTAAATGAGATACCCTCCATCTTAATGCTAGGAAAATATTCTGTCCTACCTCTTGATATACTTACAAGCTTGAATTGTGTAATCTGAGTAGCTCCAGTGAGAATGTAAGAAAAAACCCATGGATGTCATATGAATGACTGATCATAGACAAAATAGGAATAAACAATTTGTACCTTAAAAAACTCCAACCAACTAACCAACAAATCAAATTTCATCTACCTCCCTCCAAAAAACCCCAAAACCAAATCAACAAACAAACAAAAACTAAAAAACTAAAAAACAAAAACAACAACAAAAAACAAAACAAAACAAACAAAGAAAAAAAAAGGAAAACAAAAGAAATCCCCAAGAAAACCCTCAAAACCCCTGAAGGCTTGTAACTTCCAGGTGATCTACAAAGAAATTACTTTCCCCCCACCTGTTTTCTTCCCTTATTCTGAAAGATTTAAGTGATCACACATCTTCATAATTTCTTCTAGTTTTACTTTTTTAGGACTTTCTTTGTCTTTGCACACATGAAAGACTTTGTTCTGTTCTAACAACTTACAAAATAGGAGCTTAGCATATGGGAAAGTGGATGTGAGAGCAGAGGCGACTTCATATCCCTGCCCCAGTTCCAAACTACTGAGACGTAGATGGATTCTCAATATAGGCATAATGAACTTTTGTCATATAACCTACTATTAAAATATTTTCCATGAACAGACCTGGACTGCATTAATGCCTGCATCTGCTTTCATCAGCCAGTCTTTCACTTGTTTCAAGGCTGTTTGGCTTATCATTTCAGCTTTTCCTGAGTGTAAATGGGTTAGCTGCACCACCTAATTAGTGGTTTGTCTTCATCTTCTGTCTTCACTCAGTCAGGATTCAAAACATGAAGGAGATAAATTTCTCATGTTCAGGCTCGGTTGTTTATTAAATCTTATCTAAAGTACAGAGAGTTCTGCAACACTTCTAGCTACTAGATAAAAGTGAGCAAAATTGAGGCCAATCTAGCTAGTTACAAGGTGTTTTAAAGCTAAACAGTCAAATCAAGAGCTAACACCTATATTATTTATCCATTTGACCCAGTAACCAAACTTCTGTGACCTGTAGTGCAACACTAACTATCCAACCAAAAACTACTACCTGAAGCTAGGAAGAAGAAGAAGACAGACAGAGACAACACCCAAGAACTCCCATCTTGTCCCATACCTATTACTATATTTTAAAAGCCCCAAATTCAAAATCCTCCACCATGTAAATTTACACACTTCTATTCTAACTACATACCTGTGACTCTAACTCCATCACTCATTTGGAAGCCTTCTCCAAGGCCTTAAGTCAAAGCAGTGTTCCCCTGGGGGTCAGTGTCAGAAAACACAGAAAGTTCAAAAATTCCCAGGCTTCTGGGTTCCAACACCTGAGAGCTGGAGTAGTGAGGACTTGAAGTTCTGGCATGAGAGCGTCATGAGTTCCACAACCCAAACATGGGTAGGGCAGTTGCAGACATGAGTATAGACTGTGAGAAGAGTTCATTGAGAGAAGCCTTACAGAGAAGGACTTGAGAGTTCTGGTGGATGAGAAGCTGGACATGAGCTGACAGTGTGCACTTGGAGCCCAGAAAACCAACTGTATCCTGGGCTGCATCCAGTGCAGCATGGGCAGCAGGGCGAGGGAGATGATTCTGCCCCCCTGCTCTACTCTCATGAGATCACACCTGGCATACCGTGTCCAGCTGTGGGGTCACCAACAGAACAAAGATGTGAGACCTATTAGAGCCAGCCTAGAGAAAGGCTAGAAAGTTGATCAGAGAGCTCAAGCACCTCTCCTATGAAAAGAGGCTGAGAGTTGGGGTTGTTCAGCCTGGAGAAGGCCCCAACATTTCAACATTCAGTACTAAAAGGAAGTTTATAAAGAAGAGGAATAGTGACTTTACATACAGACAAATAGCAAGAGGACAAGGGAGAACAATTTTAAACTAAAAGTAGAGAAGTTTAGATTAGATGTTAAGGAGAAATTCTTCACTGTGAGGGTGGTAAAGTCCTGGAACAGGTTTCCCAGAGAAGTTGTGGGTGCCTCATTCCTGGAGTGTCCAAGGCAAGGTTGGATGGAATCCTGAACTCAACCTCGGCTGGAATCACCACAGTAGTGAAAGTAATTTTAAGCATGTATAATATTGTCCAGAGAGGTTTGTGAAGTCCTCATCCATAGAGGTATTCAAAGCCCAACTATAAAACACCTGAGGATTCTGGGGCTTATTTCGTGCTAACTTTATTTTGTGCACAAGGCTGGCTTGTGGAACAGAAACCTTCAGAGGACCCCTCCCCTCTGCATTATCTTATGGTCCTGTAAGAGAAGTTGACAGAAAATCTAGTCCTGTGATATTGAAGTATTTCTTAATAATATTCTGAATAATATCTTTGAGGTACTGTAGGCAAAATTATAACATGGCTGGGTTTTTTATGGTGTTCTTGATCAATTTAAAAGAGAGATCAATGAGAGTTTTGCTACTGATTGGAAAGTTGTGGTAAGATGGGTAAAATATATTAGGCTGCATTTATACCAGTAATGCATTTTACACGTCTACCATTCTTTCTTAATCACAACTAGAACACTGAAACGACCTTAAACAGCTCCTGTTTTAAATGAAGTTATCATATCAGCATTGAACATATATATGCAGCTATATTTTTCATATACTAATATACAGTACTACGCAATATGTAAAAAGTTACTGATTTTCACCCAGTGAGGAATATTTTGTTCATTTGCACTGCTTTTAAATAAACAATCTTTTATAATTAGAGACTTTTCTTTGGATACCTTAGGTGACAGTGGAAACTTTTGTAGCAGGAGTACAGCACCCACAGTGTTGTGAGAACCACTGGAGAAAGGAATCTCTTTCCAATTGAAGAAGTCATATTTTCTGAGAATATAAACCATCTTCTTGGTTCTGATGCTTTGCTTTCACATTCTTTCCTGAACTAAATGCAAATTGGACCATAACTTGAAGAAATTATCAAAAGGGAATTTCTAAGTGTGTATATACATATACATATACATATACATATACATAAACATATACATATACACATACACATACACATACACATACACATACATGTACCTATATACATATGCACATACATATAAATTCTAACCTCCTTATAATTCGTTTTTGGTGGTTTTTTTTCAATGCATTTTCTTTCATATATGCATAAATATTTTCCTGAAGAGAAATTTACAACTTATTTTGGATTTACGAAAATTCAATTCTATTCTTCAGTATAGTCAACACAATGTGCTCTGAAAGACAAAATTGTAGCATGATGTACCTCTTCATGCTTTCTTGCTGCCCTTAACATTATATGATAGTTTCAGGTCCAGGGTTTTTTTTTTCATTTAGAGACATATATTTGATAAGATTTCAGTGACAAAGGAAGTACATAAACATCTTGAGAATTTCTGTAATGCAGCTATAGGAAGAGTGTATAATAATACGAAGAGAAATATGTGATAAGTATTAGGAAATATAATGTGCAGTAATTAATTTTAATCTAATTTTATTCTGCCAAGATATAAAATAAACAGATATGAATCAGTACAAATGTACATAGAACTACTTCAATCATACTTGGATTCTAATCTTTCCAGGTATTCTACCTCTAATACAAAGAAATGGTATGCCCCAAATACCACAATAAGAAAGTGTTTAGAAAAATTTGAAGAATTTAAAGATTTTGATACAACTGTGCAACATTCCATTGTTCTTCATGTTGTATGCTTCATCATGGAAAGAAAGCAACATTGAGACACATGAGAAATTATTCTTAGGAAAAAAAGGTTTTGGAGGGAAACTGGAATATTAATTCAGGAAAAGGAAAGTTAAAACCAATAATGAGTGAGGAAAAGCACTATCTTTCAACTACACCAGCTGGAATGTAAACTGTAGTATCTAGCAGTGGAATTTGTACATTAATTATTCTTTGGACCATTTGTCCATTCAACACATACTGAAGAGAAGCACATTAATATAAAAAATATACACAATTAACAAATTATTCAAGAAGATTTCATGAGATCATGTTTTCAGATATACAGTTATTAATAACAGAATACATTGAATATATATTGACAGGATAGCCATATAAAGTGGCCGTGAAGAACTTCTGCATATTACATTAACAACAAAAGTATGTTCTTAATTTTTTTATATTGTCACACAAAATTAACTCCATATTTAAAATATTTAATGCTGTGAAAAATGGATCATTAATAGCATTTATTTTAAAGCATCTTTAGTCATACTGACGTGTATAGTGTTCATAATGTCTAAGGTAAGAGCATACTGAAATTGAGCTGGTTGCTGAATCCTGCTGGAGAATCCTTAGCAAAAAGAGAAACAAAACAAAAACCAACAACAAAAAAAAAAAAACAAAACAAACAAACAAAAAAAAAACCTCACAAAACCCCTCCAAAAACAGCAATGTCAATTTGGGACTGGAAAAGCATGAGGGGAAAATAAGCTTTAAAAATTTATTAGTTTCCTTTTTTGCTTCCTGTAGAGATTGATACATTAATCTTGATAAGATAAACCAAACAATGAAAGACTAACGAGTTTCTTTCAGTGTTTTTATCTTAACTCGTAATACCATTTTATTGGGTATTATTAAAACCTGAATACATTGTTTTGCTATCTCAGAGTCAATGCTTTCTCTGAAGACTTGCAATGAAATCCTCAAAAGGACAAGGTCCAGATGTTTGGGATTTTGTTTAGTGCTATTGCTAAGAAATTGTTTGGGGCAATAGGAAATTTGCCATGGAAATTTGTTTTAAGTTCAAATGCTAAAACCATAACTCATACCATCATCATATTTAATTTTGATTTGTATTTCTGAATTATTGGTTGACTAATCCTAAAGCTGTAATTCAGCTTCTGTTGCATGCACCTTTCCTGAAATCAGTATGAGTTTAAACTGCATAGTAAATTCAGCAAGTCTTGATTTCCAAATGTTTGCAGGCCTATCTAGCAGTGTACCCAGTCAGAGAATTTTTTCTCTCATGTTTAAATTTGGTGTAAAATTTTGTGTCATCTTGTCACTGACAGATTTTTTTTCTTGTCTTTTTGCCTTTCTCATCATCTTTCTCCTCTGCTTCTTCTCACAGATCTTCTCTTTTATAGTCTATTTAGCTTTAACCTGCCAATTATCTTTCTGAAAAAAAAAGTCCTTCTGGTGTCGGAAAAAAATTATGTTTATCGGTAGAAATTTAACTGTGTTAATTAAGAGGTGAATCATCTCCTGAAAAAGTGATGTAGCTGTTATTATCAGGTTATTTTGTTTTGCTGTGGGTCTTTTGTTATTTTTTTCCAAAAAACACAGTCATTTTGCCCAATAAATTTCTCAGTTTAGGAAATATGTAATCTGATTGCTTCAGAGTTTACCTTAATACATATTGAAGGGTTCCATATTGAAGGGTTAATATTTGGCCTATTCCATTCTGTAAAGACAATTTAATTTTCTGTGTAATGAGAACAGATTTATAATATACATACATGAACATATCTTAAAAATTGCCTATGTGAATTGCTATGTGATGATATAATAGGAACAACAGAGATTGAACTGGTTGAATAAGAACTTTCAGAGTTACACTTCCAATAAATTGGTAGTTACTCCTTTCAGAAATGACCCTTCATTTAGAACTATTTTGGATATTTTTGGTGTGCTACACCATCTCTTTTTGAACTCTTGGATTATAAATCATTATGAAGTAGTAACATAATCTTACTTTATTCTTCTTTTGTCTATTACTATTTTATATTTTATGGTTTGTCTTGGCCAAAAATCTTTTATGTAAAATCAGCAAATAATTTTTAAAACAGACTTTAGCTCTGACTCTTTCTGAACGAGTGATTGGAATCTCTTTTATATTACTTTTTTTTTTCAGACATTTTGTATTTTGAGGAAAGCAGAATATATTTTATCATAGAGAAGTCTTTCCAAGTGGAAGTGAGTTACTGTACTTTCACTGCTACAATAGTGGTTTATTTTTAGCAAAAGGTATGAGTCTGAGATGTCAAAGAAATGCCTAGCAGAGAAAGGAAAAATTAGGATTCAGTGTCTCAACAGTTATGTTATTAAAACCAAATTACTTCTTTTGTAACTTACTTTTAAATTAAAGAAGAGCATTTTTTGGCAGCTCCAATATTTTCTTACTGGTATTTATATAAATCTTCCAGGATTCCCTTAAACAAGGCAAATTTGTCAAAGTGCCTGGACAATCTACATGTCTTATATATTAAAAAGAAAAAACAAGTTATCTCAGACATTTATTCTTAGAAGAAGTCCAGGTAAATTAAATACATGAAATGACTAATGCTTTTTGACACGTAGGCTCTCAGACTATCAGAAAACTGAAGTTACTAGCTGAAGTTAATAAAACACTAACTTCACATAATGTATTGCCCTGTACTAAGCACTGGGTGCATAGTTGAATTGTGCAATTTCTTTTGATTACTGAAAAGTGTTATTATTTAAAAAGTACAACACAAACTGTGCCAAATATGATGAGTCCATCAATATTCCCAACAGCTGAGAACTAAATGGTACACCATCTGCTTGCTGAAATAAGATGGCATGCTAAAATGTTCTGGTGGAATATAAATTGAATGCCAATTCTGATTGTTGCTTCTAGTAGTCAGGGGATTTTTTATTATTTTAATGCAGTTTGGTCCCCATCATCTTTGTAAGAGAAAAAGATCTTTTGAAAGCATCCCCTTTTACCATACCTGTGAGAGCAGAATAGACAGAGATTGATTGAATCTTTTTATGTACTTGATTTCCTTTCAGACAATCAAATATAAGAATGTAGTATATAAATGCAAGTCAAAGTCAAATTAGCTGGCACAGATAACTTTTTAATAAGAACAAAAAGAAAGAATTAAGACTGATAGAACAAAGTCAATTCCCTTCTGATGCAAATTATGAAATGCTTTTGGGTTTGATTAGTTTTCTGAGAAAAGAAATAGCTAGCAACAGATAAAATGAGAACATGTTACTGCCAGAACTGCCTTTTCTGCATATATGCATTATACATTACACACTATATTGAAAAATTATGTTAAAAGAATGTCAAAGTTCGAAAGTTAGGGATTTCAAAATTAAGGATGACAGCATTCTCAATCTTCCTGCCTGTGCAAATACAATTTGATACAGTCTTTGCATACACAATTAGATAACATTTTAGCCCACAACTCCTGTCTCTTTCAGTGAATATTAATTTTGATACAGCCATTGTAGAGCTTCCTTTTCTATTGGTATACACACTTAGTCTGCTGCCATTTGGCAAAGCAGCTCATGCTTTTCATTTTCCAAATACTGTTAACATCCCAAATCTCTAGTAGCCCAAATCTCTAAGTAACCTGCCTCTTCTGTGCCCTGTTTACGAACTGCCAACAGAAAATGATGCTTATAGCCAGTACCATGATATTTTCAGCCTTTGCAGCAGTGTATCATCTTTAGAAAACTGAAATCATGCTAAATAACTTGATTTCTTGAAAGGTACTACTCCATTTTTTCTACAAATATTTTGTCGTCAAAACAGATTTAATTTTCTATGAAGATATCATGTGTATGTTTTTCCTCTGACCTCTCAGATCATTGAACCCAACCTGCAGCCTAACACTGATAATACTGCCAAGGCCATCACTAAACCATATCCTTAAGCACCATATCTACACATTTTTTGAAGTCTCCCAGGGACAGTGATTCCACCATTTCCCTGGGCAGACTGTTCCAATGTTTGACCGCCTTTTCAGTGAATAAATTTTTCCTAGTATCCAATCTAAACTTCCCCAGTAGCCTAATGACTGGACTCAATATTATTAGAAGTCTTTTCCAACCATAATGGTTTTACAGGTTTGTTGGGGTTTTTCCATTAGTCTTTTCATTTTGGCGTACTTTCCCTGAAATGTGGATCCGTATCACTTGTCTCAACATAGAAGTGACCAACAAAAATGAGTAAATAATGAAAGAAAAAGCCCCTTAAGAAAGAAAAGCCACTTAAACTCAAAGCTGATAGGTTTTTTGCAAAGCTCATTCCAGAACAGTTTTTGAATGTGAAATGCCGTTCTCCTGAATGGCTGAAGTTGTAAGCCAGGAGAAAAACAACCAACCAAAGTGGAGCCTCCATCTTCAGCAAACACTGCCAGGGAAAAGAGGAAATTGGCTTGAGTGTGCCAAACTTTTAAAGGGACTGCCACCTCCAGACTGGCCCACGATGCTGGAACTGGCCATGTTGGGTCTTAAAGAGAGAGTAACTTTTTTGAGCACAGCTGAAAATGGCATACAATAATTTTTTGGGTAACTCATGACAGCATACTATGAATCTATTTTCATAGAGGTAGATATTAATGCTACCATTCTTCATTGCTTTATAATGTCACTAGTATCTTAAAATTCAGTAGAAAATTACGCTGTCAAAATTATGCTGTCCCCTGTTTTGAAATTATGTAGATAACTTGAGAAAATTTTCTATAAACAACTTTTTGAAATACTACAATGATCCAGACTTGTATACAAGCCCTAATAATCTGAAATAAGTTTATTATCAGTCATCTCTCAACCTGACTTCATAATTATCCTGCAGCAAGCTATGGCTTTAGTATCATAATTTCAGTATAAGAATAAAATAATATAAGGTTTGTGTAACAGATGCAGCTTTTGTCTAGCTGGTGCTCAAGGGTGTGTGTGTGAGTGCATAAGAAAAACACTTGGGTAAGTTTTTTCCCAGCTGCTGAGGAATTGCACAGCAAGTCTCTGTGAAGATAAGGTAATGCATTGACTTGATGGAAGTCCTATTCATTTTACAACAGTGTTTCACTCACTGTTGCAGAACGTCCAGGTAGGAATCTCAGTCAGTTCTGGAGATCATAAATGAAAATTCCAGGGAAAGAAAAAAGATAATAAAAATGGGAGATTTGATTTAAATATTTCCAAGTGACATTTAAAGAGATTTTTATCTGAAATATATTTACATTTGCTGCTAGCTGAAATTTCTTAATTAGTGATGTGTGAACTCCTTATTTGTCTCCCTGAGGACTACTACCCAAAGAAGATCTAATGCAGATTTAAGAAAACAGAGTAATTGAAAAAAATTCATTATTTCTCTTTATGGAATCAGATGAGAATTAGTTTACAAAGTGCAACCAGGTGAAAAGCTTGGTTTCCACACCTATAAATAGCTCTGGCAAAAGTCATTCTTGAATTTGTATAGCTTTCCTTCAAACTAAATATCTTCCTCCTTTATTTACACATCATATCATTTGGTAAAGAAAAGCTCATAGACTTGAAGTCACATTTAGATACAGCTAAAACCTCCTATTTATGTGAACAAACATTTTTAAGTTTAAAATCAGGGTTGCAATTTTGGAAAACATTTTAGGTCCATTTGCTGAGGATATAAGGATTATTTGTCTATATTTTTGTATATGCTGGTCTATGTATATGTTATCCTGTATTGGCCGCTGGACCAATTTTTTATTCTCCTCCTGGGCCACCGACCAGCTCTCTAGGAAGGTTGTTTCAGGGTTTGACCATTCTCTTTGTGAAGAAATGCTTCCTAAAGTCCAGTCTAAACCTCCCCTCATTCAGCTTTGAGCCACTTCCATGCATCCTGTCACTGGATCCCAGGCTGAAGTGCTCAGTACTCCCTCTCCATTTCCCTTTCCCAGGAAGCTGTAGATAGCAATGAGGTCACACCTCAGCCTCATTTCCTCCAAACTACACACTCAAAGTCGTCAGCCCTCCTAGGACATGCCAGCCTCCTCACCAGCTTTGTTGCCCTCCTTTGGATTCATTTTAGGACATTCACCTCCTTATTAATTGTGCAGCCCAGAACTGCACAGAGCAATCAAGTTGAGGCAGCAGGAATGCTGAATGCAGTAAGATAATCAGGTGTTCTGACTGATGCATCCCAGGATGGGGTTTGCCCTCTCAGCTGCCTAGGCTCCCTGCTGGTTCCTGCTGAGCCTGCTGGTCCTGTTGACCAGCGCTTCCAGATCCCTTTTTGCAGGGTGGCTCTCCATCTGCTCCTCTCCCAGTTCTACTTGTATCCAGCGTTATTCCATCCCAGGTCCAGAATTTGGCACTTAGACTTGCTGTATGTTATCCCATTAATCATTGCTCAGTGATCCCATCTACACAGCACCTCTCAGTTTGATGCAAACTTTTTAATGGTGTGCTCAACTCCTGTACCCAGATTGCTGATTGAAATATTGACCAAAACTGTCTCTAAAATCAAACCTTGAACACCACTGCTGGCTGGTTCCAGCCAGATGTAGACCTGCTCACTACAACTTCGACCTCTGCCCTTCAGCCAGCTTTTCACCCAGGAGTCACCCATCAAGCAGAATTAGAAATATTTAAAATATGAGTTTTATTTAATACTAAATAATTGACTGATCAGGTTTTAGCAGAAAAAGTAAGAGCAATTTTTTTTGTCTTTGTTTAAATCTAAATTGTAAATCATCATTCTGCATGATAATCACAAGGATTATGATATTTTAATTTTTATTTTTTAAATAAAAAAAAATAATTTTTTTATTTGTCTTAATATATAAATATGTGGAAATATGGTAGCAACAGATAACGATACAGCCAGAGGTAGACAGATATAGGCAGGTAAATGCATTCCATTAATTACTTCCAGAGCCATAAGAAAAATACCTATTTTGGAAACTGGCTTTTTCTCTTCATTGCTCTTCTGCGTTACTTAAAAAGGACAAAGTGGGGATGTTTACTGTTATGTCTTTATTACTTATCTTATCATTATCTTAATCTATCCATAAATAAAATATACCTATTACCTTCTTAAAATGTCATATATTTTCTAATTTCTGTAGATTTGTTCTGGACCAAGCAAGAATATTGCAGAAAGTATGTGCCTTTAACTTAAATTATTAGCATGTGCACAGCATTTTCAATGGAAGGAACAGATTTCATTTTCTGACCGTTATATCTCATAAAATGTATTAAGGAACTTCTATCTTAGAGCAACCAGTTTAGGGGTCAGGGTTATAATTACTTTTCTCTGAATGTTTTCTCTGTTTGTGTGACTCTTGGATGTTGTTTTATTTGGAAATGTGGACAGTGTGATCGAGAAGTAATCAAGACATCCTATGCAGTTTGGAAGAGTCTCACCTTGTGATTGGCCTTGTGAAGCCAATCCACATTCACAACTGCTCTGCTCTTTCATGCTGCCCAAAAGAAGGCCAAACTGGCTCTCGAGCCATATCCAGATGACAAGATTTTTGATTGCATCTTTCTGGCTACTATGGGAACTTCAGGGGAATTCAAATCTACTTCTGGGGGAAGAAGGGAAGCAACAGTGGTTCATATAATGTAATGCCCAGGATCTGTAGATGCAACCTGCTCAAACAGGTTTGCTTACTCATTTTCCAGAGGCCATCCCTTTCTCAGTCTTCATGGCTTATTTTGCAGAGAACTAAAGACAGAAAAATCTGTATCAATTTAAGAAATTGACTGCATTTAAAAAATTATTTTTTAGAAAAAACCCCAAACATTTATTTAGATTAAGAACAAGATAAAGACAACATTTCTAATTTGGGAAAATTTATCCTAGACTGAGTTTAGCTTTA
The DNA here is from genome assembly GCA_013398595.1 of Tychaedon coryphoeus. Lineage (NCBI taxonomy): Eukaryota > Metazoa > Chordata > Aves > Passeriformes > Muscicapidae > Tychaedon > Tychaedon coryphoeus. Next base: position 84,813 of record WBND01001273.1, read on the forward strand.
AGTGTTTTGACTTGTATTTACTAATCCTTAAACCACACTACTGAAATTTACAAAGAAAGCAAACTATAAAATCATATTTGATTATATCAAATATATGTCCATAGCAAATATACTTAATTCTTTTATACAAAGAAAAAGATAGAAAAAAAAAATTAGAAAAAAATTTCTAATCAGGACTTTTTTTTTTTTAATTATGAAATGTCTCATTTATGGATGAGAAATATTTATTCAAAAGAAGAGTTGCATTGTCATTGTATTCTCTTTCCATTTATATTCAGATCAATGATCTGAGTGTGCAGAAGTGGATGCAGGCATACTGGAGACATACAAGAAAAAGAAGGCTCATAGGCATGGAAGCTGATGGTTATGGATTAATGTAAATCAAATCTGTTAACATCTAAGGCTGATACAATCGCTGCTAGCATGGCCCAAGAGTAGTACAGCTGTATGAAAAATCTCACAATGCTGAGGAAAATTTAAAAAATAGGCTCAAAACATAACAAGTAACCCAAACAAAGTAGATTTCTTAGGTTCATTAAAACTATGTGACATCTTCCACATGTTTGTAATAAACCTGGAAAAATGTGGATTATGGTAATGAATCTACAGCTAAATATAGAAGTAAAAAAAACACCAAATAGAAAATAAGTTATTTCAGATTTTTAGGAAAGAAGGTCCCTTCCAACTCAGGACATTCTGTGATTCTTTGGTTTTACAAATTAATCATAAAAAGTTATAATGAATTGGGCAATGGTCCATATCAGGAGAACTCTTACAGATGTGATTAACCAATAAAGAGCACAAGGATGAAATGCCAATGCAGTAGTGGAGCCAGTTCCTGCTGTAATTACTATGAAAGCAACTCGAAGTGGACACTGAGGAAGTAACATGATTTCTATCAGAACATGACACTTGAAAATCTGGGGAAAGAGTATGGAGAGGAAGACAGGCATAAATCAGGAGCCATTTAGTTACAGAAAAATATTAGGTGCCTGTTTTGAGATTACTGGAGAAAAGTATGTAGCTATTGCTCAGGCTACCTCTGAAAAGAAAATATTTGTTATTTGTGTAGAACAGAAAATTGAGAGGGCATGCTGTTGAAAGCAGCAAACAGGTTTGGTTTTGTTTTCAGTTTGAATTTTATATTTTTCATAAATATCCAGCATGGTAAATACAGACCCAAAATTGGCAATTTCCATGTAAGTAATGAAAAAAAATTGAAGTGAAGGGATTAAATATCTATGTGTGTTAATAAGCTTTCATTCATCCATCTCATAGGAGGAAACAATGGTTTCTGTATATCTTGGCTTCCACATTCCACACTTGAGTAATGAATTGTGTTTGTGTGGCCAGGTTTTGGTAGCAGGATGGCTAAAGGGGTGGCTTCTGTGAGAAGCTGCCAGAAGCTTCCCCCATGTCTGACAGATTCAAAGGCAACCCGTTCCAGAATGGACCCACCACTGACCAGGGCTGAGCCAATCAGTGATGGTGGTACTGCCTCTGGGAAAACAGATTTCAGGGGGCAAAAAACCTGGGCAACTGCAGTTGAACAGAGAGGAATGAGAACATGTGAAAAAGACAGTCCTGCAAACAGTGAGGCCAGTGAAGAAGGAGGTGCAGGTAGTCCAAGCATGAGAGCAGAGATTCTCCTGCAGTCCATGGATGTGTACGTGTGAGGGAAGATGTGAACTCTTGGGAAGCCCACACTGGAGCAGGGGAAGACTGTGAGGAGTCCTCCCCATGAAGGGGAAGGAGCTGACTGCAGGCTCCATTCCCCATCTCCCTGCAGTGCTGGGTGGAGAAGGAAGGTAGAGAATTTGGGAGTAAGGAAGAGTTGAGGAAGAAGGGAGGTAGGGGAGGAAAGTGTTCTTTTTTGATTTCTTATTTCACTGTGATTTGACTGGTAATAAATTCAATGAACTTTCCTAGAAATTAAATTCTTTCATTTCTTCCCTTTATAAAGCAAATTTTACTTCTGTTAGATCACAGTTCACTAATATTCCTAGGGAAATCATAGTGACCTACTTGAATCTTCATGCTTGTCTAAATTGTCACTGTGATATTGTATTTTATTCTTCTATTGAAGAAGTGGAGTGATGGTGGACTGTACTGTTGTTAGGTAATGACTTTATCCCAGACTAGCAGAGGTAGTGGTTTACCCAGACCTTACTGTGAAAAACTCCTTACTGTAAAAGAGAACTCTTTCTGTATCATGTATCTGAAAATGGATGGATATAGAGTGTCTAAGAATGAATGCAGGTGGACTTCCCTCGTTCAGAAATTTCATAGACTATTTGCATTTCTACGAAATGAAAAGTCAGTCTTATTACTCATGAAAAATGTAAGAAGAGAAAGATCTCTGACTGAGTAGCCATTTTTCTGTGGACAGCGATCTTGTTAGTGTCATTCAATACCTATCAGAATTTTTTCTGGTAAAACTTCTCAGAGTTAGTGCTGAAAGCCTTATAACTCTTTAGCATGATAGAATATTTCTTTTCTATGCAAATTTCTCATTCCATCTTATTTATTCTTTGCACCTATTAAGTGTGCAGAATATGATCTATGATGTGGGTCATGCTTTCTATAATAATTTTTGTGGCTGAATAATAGGTAAGAATGCTTATACAGTTTTCTATTGAATTTACTGGTTTTGACATCAGGGTAATAGCACACTTCACAGAGGCATTTGCATCAATTGAGCTGTTTAGGGCAAGCTGGGCTGCTCCTCATAAAACAGAAGTCTATGTATTCCTGATTTTACTCCTTTTCGTATATCCACTGAAGCTTTTTTTTTTTGTTCCTAGAGTGATATCCAGTCATGTTGATGTTAGAATTGGTCATGAATTTCTCTGGTATCTGATATTAAGTATCATAACCTTCTATAGTGCTTTTGTGAATTCCCAAATCATAGTTATTTCTTGCTTCAGGGCAAAATTTGATCCATGCATAAAAGCAGTTTTCTGGTTATACTGATGCTAGGTGAGAGATTTTTGAAGGCACTATTTTCATGCCATTAAAGAGTAGCAAAAGCAGGCTATTCTTTTAGCAGCTTTGAATTTAGAGCATTGAATAAAGTTACCATTCAGACAGGGTTTGGATACAGATATTAAAATGGGACATGGGATCCCCTAGCACAGATCTTAGAGCAAGGAGGAATCGTTTAAATGCACAGCATATCATAAAGAACTCCTCATGAAGTAAATCCTCAGTGAAAACGACCATTAATCTTGCTCAATGTTAATGACTTTAAGGCATAATTGGCTGACTACTGTGGGACAGCACAAGAACTAACATATCTTAGGAAAGATGTATTTCAGTGATCTATTGTAGTCTGTAAAGCTGAAGAAGCATTAATTCCTTCATTCTGATACAACCACTAAGATGCCTGAATGTTCACTGAACAATGCTGAATGAAGTTAAAGACTCAAACTGCACACTAATAGTAAGGTGAGAGCTCAGGTCATGAGAAAGCAGACACAATCTGTCAATTTTATATTTTTTTAATCGCAACAAACAAAAATAGTCATTGACAGAAACATAACAATTTTTAGGGAAAAATTATGATGACCAGAAATGTGAATAGAATTCAGGAAGATAACAATTATTCAAAGGCACCTTCCCCTAACCCCAAAATTAAAACTGAGGAGAAATTACCTTTCCCCTCTTTTCCATACAAAGAAGGAGTAGTTGAAAGCTCAGTTTTTGAGAGGACATAATTTCAATAATTTCTGTGAGGAATGAATGTATTATGTCACATGCCACTGTTGAGAAAAATCTAAATAGGTGAAATTTTTCTGTGAAATAGGTAGAATGATTCAGTTGAAATGTGACAAGGTTCTCTCACACATACAGGGTTGTTTCTGTAGTTTTCTAAAAATCTACTTTGGCATATGATATGCTTTATGAGTGAATATGAAATGAATGATAAAAGTTTGCTCTAGTATATAGGCAAGCCTTCATTGTACAATATTCAGCTTACGGCCTGATATCCTGTAGGAAATTTAATGAGCATTTGAAACTATCCTCTAATTACTTGAGTGAAAAATTATTTGAGCTTCTCCCTACTAGAGACATTGCTTTAAGCTTACTGAGGGAACAGTCTAATGTCAATTAATGCCTGAAAGTTGCAATATAAAGGGTCTCTCTTGAATTTCCTGAAAAATACGAAAATGAAAGACACTGAGTTTCTATAAAATTAATGCAATGGACATAATGCAATTTTGAATCCCAATGTTTTGGAGAAGTATTGGCTCAAAAAGAGTTTTTTATGACCATTGCTCTCTGTTATTTCCAACTGAAAATAAGAGATGGAACATGTTGGACTCACATTTTCTGTTTATCTGTGGCTGAAAAGCTGCCGAGGAGAAAAAGATCTGGAAGTGTTGGTCAGCAACTGTCTGAACATGAACATGAGCCAGCTGTGTGCCCAGGTGGCCAAGAAGGCCAGTGGTATTCTGGCTTGTGTCAGAAATACTGTGGCCAGGAGGGTGAGGGCAGTGACTGTTCATCTGTAGCCAGAGCTGTTGAGGTCATATTTTGAGTACTGTATTCAGTTTTGGGTCCCTCACTCCCAAAAAGACACTGAGGTGCTGAGACATGTCCAGAGAAGGGCAACAGGGCTAGTGAAGGGTCTGGAGCATAAATCCTATAAGGAGTGACTGAGGAGGTTAGGGGTTTTTAGAGTGGAGACGAGGCTAAAGGCTCAGGGGGAACTTTTGACTCTACAATTGTCTGAAAGGAGATTGTAACAAGAGGAGTTCAGTCTTTTTTTCCCAAATGATACAGCCAGAAAAAATGGTGTCAAGTTGCACCAGAGGAGGTTTAGATTGGATAGTAGGAATAAATTCTTCACTGAAACAAGTAGACATCTGGCATTTGATTACATTATCAAGGGAAGTGGTGGAATCGTCATCCCTGTAAATGTTCAAAAGGCACATTTACCTGGGGACATTGTTTAGAGGTTAACATGGAGGTGCTGGGTTAATAGTTGGACTCAATGATCTTAGAGGTCTTTTCCAAACTGAAGGATTCTATGGCTTTATGAAAAGTTAGGTGTTTCACACTGTTTAGTTATGGCAGCTAAGCCTGTTTGGAGAAAGGCTGCTCCTATCTGTCAGCAGAGAGAGGTGAGGGTTTTTGGTAGCCGAAGGCAAGATAATTGAGTATGTGACTGCAAAAGTGTTCATGTCAGTATAACTTACATCAAAGTTATGGACTTGGAGCTGGTATTAATTGTAGGCAGTAGCTGCTCTAAATTAGGAGTACTTTTTTTTTTTTTAAACAATTCTAGCTGTCACAACCACTCTGGAAAATCTTTAAAGGCTAGACCTAGTCTGATTCACAAGATTTCTAACCAATAATAAAAATCCCCATTACTGTTTGCTACTTTTTTTGTAATATGATTTCATCAGTGCTTACTAACTAGAAGGGGTGCAAGGACAATGAAATCCTGAGTGATAAATCAAATTAAAATACAGCACACACAGCATGCAAACACATAGCTTTCTTTATTTGCAGCTGTAGAATTAATTATTAAAGGTGTGTATGATCTGTTTGTTGATTGTTTGCTTTCCATTTTTTTGGCCTGTGGCTTTTGCGTGTATGTATGTGTGATGGGGGAGCATCTGAATTGGTAAAATTGGACAAAAATTCATATGGGAATGTTAGTTAAGATAGAGTTCAGTGTTGTATTGGAACAGGAAAGATTCCCTTGTGTATGTGTGGACATTTATGATTCTCCTTTCTAAATTAAAATTGACTCAATTAAAAATTTTTGCATTTTTTCAGTTCTTACTTTTTATTCATTGCTTGTTTATAGAGAGAAATATTTTGTGAATTTATTAATTCAAGTATTTTAAAATTGTATTTTTCAGTGAATAAAAGTAATTCAATTTTAAAATAGAGAGTAAAAGAAAATAAATGAAAATATTAAAAAGAGAAAGAAACCCAAACCCTGAACTATGTTGAATGAATGTTTTCTATATGGCTATTCAAATGATAAATATGCTTTATATCTTTATAATGTATATCTATATAATGTGTAAGAGATATCATGGGAAATGTGATAATTTAAATCCATAAACAACTAATTATCCAACTGTATTATGAAACTGCTTGGATAAAGTTTTAATGAAATAATTTTAGTTAGGGACAATGTAATGCAGCTAGAAGCACAGAGGTACAAAATATTTTTCTTTCCTTGCATAATTATTTTTGGTTAAATGGCTGGCTAAAAGTACAAAATGAATAATCCACACCTGTTAGACAAAAATGGTTCTTGAAACAGAAGTAATTGCTGAGTGATGGGTGAATGTAAATGAAAACTTATGCTGATGTGATTCTGGTATTGGTTTGCATGGTTTAATTTTTTTTTTTAATTAAATTCTGAAAAACCCCACCATTAATTAGGATTGAATATAATTCTACTCTATAGAATGTTTATTTTATATAATGAAATTGCTTTTTTTTAAATAATACTACGTTCTTTTATCTATCAAAACAAGTTAAAAAGATGCTAAAATTATTCTCTAGAAATGCAATTACACTCTCTCATCTTCTAAAAGAAAATGGTTGTATGCAAAATGCTTATTCAGAAGTGGCAAGCTTCCTCTACTTTGGTACACTTATAGTTGTGACTACAAGTTGTTTAGAAGTCTACTCACTACTACTTGAGACAAAAAAATATGTGAAATCCTACCTTAATAATTTAACAATATGTACAAACAAGTTCCAGCTCCTAGGAATATGGTTTGGGTCTAATTTAATTTTAGAGATGTAGCTTTTGAATGCAAAGTAGCCTATGACTAAAATACTACATACATAATTTATGCACTAAAAGAAATAAAAAATTGTCATGCATTTCTTGTCAGCTTTGAAGTTTTAATTCAGAAGACTGATTTTTCCTTCCTTCCTTCCTTCCTTCCTTCCTTCCTTC
>WBND01001273.1:94493-109411 GCA_013398595.1 Tychaedon coryphoeus
GGAAACTGGCGTGCCCCTTGGGAAGCCCCCGCTCCACGCTCCACTCTGCCCGCCCGCATCACAATGGGAAAAATTCTCCAAACTCACACAGTAAAAAGAAACAAAAACTCAATCCCCAACACTGGGTTATACTCGATCTTCTTTAAGAATGGAGTAACGTTAGCTTTCTTCGAGTCCTCCGGCACCTCTCCCATTCTCCACAACCTATCAAAGATGACAGAGAGTGGCTTAGAAATAACATCTGCTGTCTCCCTCAGCACTCCTAAATGTTTCCCATTGAAGCCCATGGATCTGTCTAAACGAACTCTCATCTGATCTGTTTTGACCAAGAGAAAATCTTCCTTTCTCCAGACATTCTCTCTTGCCTCTAGCAGCTGAGATTCCTAAGGGCTGGCCTTAGGAATGAAAGAATGAATCTTAGAAGGCATTCAGTAACTCTGCTTTTGCTGTATTCATCAACAAGGTACCCGCCTCATCCAGCAGTGGGACCACATTTACCCTAGTCTTTCCTTTGCTGCTGATGTACTTGAAGAATTCCTCCTTGTTCATGGTATCCACGTTTGATTCCAAAATTACCTTAGCCTTCCTAGTTGTATCCCTGCTTACTCTGACAATGTTCCTACATTCCTCCCAAGTTGTCTGTCCCTTTTCTTACAGTCTGTAAACTTTTCTGTTTCAATTTAGCCAGAAACTCATTGCTCATTCATACAAATCCTTTACCCGCTTTGCTTGCTTCTTTGGGATGTACCAATCTACAGCTTGAAGGAAACAATGCTTGAATATTAACCAGTTTTCTTGGGTCCCATGATACTCTACCAAGCAAATGTCTGAATAGGCCAACATATGCTCTTCTGAAATCCAGTATAAGAAGCTTGCTACTCTCCTTACCAATCTAAGGACCTTGAATTCCACCATCTTATGGTCACTACTGCCAAGACTGCCCTTGAGCTTCCAATTCCCCCTCAGGCTTTTTTTTGTTTTTTAAGCAAGGTCCAGCACAACACCTCACCTTGTTGGGTCCTGTATCTCTTAGAGAAGGAAGTTCTCATCAATGAATTTCAGGAACCTCATGGATTTTTTATGTCCTGTTATGCTGTTTGTCCAACAGATTTCAGGGTAGTTGAAATCCTCCATGTGGATCAAGCCTTGTGAATGTGAAGCTGTTCCAATCTGTCCGTAGAGGGCCACATCAGCTCAACTCAAGAGAAACTTGTCAGGAAATAATCATCTACATTTTTAAAAGATATGTCAGATTTTTGACATCATGAGAGATGAAACAAAGTATAAGTATTCAAGAAAAAATTATTGCTGGGTAGAAACTAAATGTTAGAATTCTATAATCTGCTCCATACAACTCATTTGCTGGAGCCTCCTTTCTCTCTGGCTGTCATGCCTGCTTCATAATGCCTGTTTTATGTTTGCTCTTGGTGCTGTGTTCGTTGACCAATTTGAAAGATAAATGAAGTATTAAAGAAGCAAGAGCAGCTGAGCCACTGGCTTCATCAGAGTGCTCAGGGACCATCTTCAGCTTTTGATAAGACTGTCACAGCTTGTGATTGCATCTCATAACTGTTTCTTAGTTACCACTCACAATCAAATTCAGAATGCAGGGACTGTGGGAAAGCCAGATAATGACCTTGGCAAGTGTCTAGGAACAGAACTGAGAAATTATTTACAGCACTTGCCTTCAAGGGATAATTTGGCAATAGAACTACAAAGCAGGTTTCTATGGGCCATGCTGAAATTAGTAATAGGCTTTTAAATATTAAAGCCCCCTAAAAATAACCACAGATGAAATAAGGGAGAAAAACCTCTGAGACTCATTTTCCACCTCAGCTGGCAACATACAATTCTCGGTTTAATAACAAAAGACATCTTATTAAATTATATTAGGGTGAGTCTGTTGCTTAATGCAGGTGTCAGGCTGGTAGTGTTGCTAATACCTACTGTAGCCACACATGCTGCTGGGAAAAGCTAGCCAATATTTTAGTACAAATGACATGCATATATTATCTCTCAGTGTTCTGAGATCATCTAATTCAATTTAATGTTTGTAAAAAATTTCTTCAAATATTCTATAACATTTGGGTATATTTATTATACAAATCAATATAGATATTCAAAGATCCCCCCTTCAAATCTTTATTTGGGAAAGAAAGGCCACAAATAAGTCAATGTGATTTAATATGATGACAATTTGGGTTCTCAGACTGCAAGGACTGTGTTTGCAACAAACATAATTTCAGACCATACTCCTTCAGTTTATAATAAATTGATTTTTCAAGTGTTTAAAAAAATGTTTTAATACTACAATGGGAAAAAGTATTGATCACCAACATCACTATAATATTAATAAACTGAATGTGCAGGACAAAGATCTCCAATGTTCTATTTCATACCAGACTAAATACTCTCATTCATAGTTTGTCAATAACTATATGCAAAAGCTTAAGATATAAATAAACCCTATTCACTCTAATGTTTTCAAATATGCTGACTTTCTCAAAAAAACGGGACATTGGTTACCTTTAGTACCATTATAATAAGTTTACAAATACCTGTGACATATCAGATGATGGAAAAATTGTGTTACAGTGTACTGAATCTGAAAATGACAAATAAAAAGGCACCATAATCCACGAATAGTGTAAGAAAATATATTTTGCTCATATTCAAACTTTTTTATAGACTGTGAAGGTCTAGAACTTCATCAATTTCCCATAAGAAAGTGCACTTCTAAACATTGCTGTAAGAATCATCCACTTCTGTCAGGATTAATACCATCCCTTCTGACCTTGCTCTGAAAAGCTTTACAGTGTGTGGCTGAGGGACTTTGGCTTTAATGAGGCAAAAATTCTCTGAAACAAACTTATGTACCTTTTTCATCAATCTTTATACTTGAACTTATCTTCTGTTCAGGCAAATATGGTAAAAATTGTAATGAGTAAGATATATCTGAAGAGTCAAAACTTACTTTTTCTGTCTACTGAAACCACCTTTAAGATGACTTTCAAGTGAAAATGCTTGTATCTTAGATTTTCTTTCGTTCATCATCAGGAAGTACTGAATTTTACTGAGACAGTGTTGTGGTTTAACTCTATCCAGTAATCAAGTACCACTCAGCTGCGTCCCCCATCAGTTGGACTGGGAAGAGAAGGAGAAGAGCAAAAGCTAGTAAACTTATGGATTGAATGAAAGACAGTTTAATAGGGAAAGCTAAAGCTGTGTGAACAAGCAAAGCAAGGAGTTAATTCACTCTTTCCCATGGGCAAGCAGGTGTTCAGCCATGTCCAGGAAAGTAGGGACCCATCACATGTAATGGTGACTTGGGAAATGAACAATCCAAAGATCCTCCTCTTCCTCCTTCTTCTCCCCAATTTGTATACTGAGCATGATGTCCTATGATCTGGAACATCCCTTTGGTCAGTTGGGGGTCACCTGTCCTGGCTGTGTCTCCTCCCAACCACCCATGCAATCCTAGGCTCCTCTCTAGTGTGGCAGTACAAAAACCAGAAAAGGCCTTTACTCTGTGTAGGATCTTGTCAACAATTACAAAAAGGTCTCTATATTATAATCCCTTTATATTCGGCACGAATCCAAAACACAGCCCCATATCAGCCACTGCAAAGAAAAATAACTCTACCTCAGCTCAAACCAGTATTCAAGTCATTCAACTAGCACTGCACTTCTGAGCTGATCAAAGTATGTATTTATTGCAGGAGCTCCCTTTTTTTTCTCCCAGTTCATCTTCCTCATGGACCAGTTGTGAGCCGTAATTATTTTCTCATTAGCTGTAATTGCTTGAAGGATTTCTAATATGCATTAAGACAGACTGAGAGGATTTATTATCTTGTCATGCTGGGTCACCTCGTATGTGCTGCCATTTATTCACATGGTACAGTTATCTTTCTGTAATCCAGTACCATCCTTCCAGACTACAAAATACAAGCAGGTTTTGCAAAGAATATTTGTAAGTAATGGGTGCTGAAGAATATGAAGGAAGGAGTAACTGCGCTATTGCACAAACTTAAATATTCCCTTTCTTTTCGTGTGTCATTACTCTCTTTTCTGTATTCCTTCTCATGAATTTTTCTATTGCTAGAGTTGTCAGGTTTGACTCCAATATTTCTTGAAAGTATAAATCCCTGGCCCTCTCTGCATAGCTTCTGACTAGGACCCTCAGCAGAACCATCAGCTGGTGTGGTAAACATCACAATGCTGCTGTGCCAGTCTGTGGCCTTAAATACATCATTATTACGGTGAATCACCAAAAAATCAGAACTGTGTTCCCTGAAAATCATAATGCTGTACTAAAATAAGGTATTTCCTCAACAGCCAAATCTGTTCCTTACTTTTTTCTTGATTTTCTAGTCTTTAGGTTAAATTTGTTCAAATGTTAACCTTTTTTTTCCAATCCAAAGGGGAAAATTGTAAACTGCTGTAAACTAACAGAGTTAGGACAAAGCCGTGACATTCTGTTATATGTAGTGCATACAGATAAGATCTATACAGATAGATTCTTACCTAGATAAAAGCAAAATTAACTAAAATAAACAAACATAAAAAAAAACAGTAGAAAAATTGGATGGTAGGGAACCTCCAGGCTGAATTTAATCATAAGGACTCTCTATCCTGCACAACCTTCATTCAACTTTGCCTTGTCAAAGTCTGCTAGTAATTTCATGCTTATATGGTAGGATTATGAATATGGTCATTCATCTGTGAATATCAGGGATTCAGGTGAATTAAAAGCTCTTCCACAAACATTCATACAACAAAACAGCTGTACAAATGTCCATGATGAAATTCAGATTGAAAAGAGTACAAGGGTAGAGCTTAATTTCACAGCTCATTGAAGTCTTTGAGAGCCTTTAAAGTGAATCCAATGGGTTTGTTCAAAGAATGAAGTATTATACAAGAGCACTCAAATATGTCCCAAAGGCTGTAGAACTTTACTCACATTAGAATGATAAGTAGATAGTTGTGACTTAGATTTGTAGAACAGCTATGTGAGGTTTTGAACACGAACAGATTGTACTGGAATAACTAATAATGATGTATTAGCTATTCCACAGTAATAGCCTTTTTGGAAATACTCATCCTGAAGTAAACAAAACACTGTATGATGTGGCATATACCCTGAGTGAAATGAGGTTAAACTTGTTCTAGAACAGATAGAAGACAAATACACTACTGAGAAGTACCTATTTCAGTTGTCCCAAATAATGGCTTCTTGGATCTTGTGATCTTATTTTGAGACTTTTGTATTCTAGTATTTTTTAGTTCAGTAATGTCAAGTAACTGGATTGAATTTACCATTACTGAGATTGAGGATGAAGAAAGCACCTGAAACAATTATGAAACTGAGATTCAAGCTTTTATAAAACACTGAAGAATTTTAAAATCAACCTGGCATTTGGTTAACAAAGCAGAAGACAGAAATGGAGCTAAGGCAACATGCACATTCATTTAACTGTAAGTGGATTCTGTTTTATAAATCAAGAGGAGCAGAGTTCACCAGTCCAGTGTGTTATTATTACCTTAACGTATTTGCTCAAAGTTTAGCCATGACTGCTGCAGGAGCAATTTCTTTTTCAGAAAGCAGTAATTGGAAAATTGTTCTATATTTTAGCAGCCTGTGTTATAGGACTTTTAAAAGTACTTTATTAGAACAGTTTTCAATGTTAATTTCCATTTTTATCACATTTGTTCTGCTTCTGTTCCAGAAATCTACTGAATAGGTGCCTATAGGCCATCACTGTATTTTAAATTAGAATATAAGAGTACCTGAAAAAAAAAAAGAAAAAAAAAAAAAGAAAATATTTGATTGCATGTCAAATTTACCATCCCTTTTTGAAATTACTGCTTTGTGTTGCAGATTCCTGGAATAAGAATATGGCTGATAAATTATTACCTTGTGTAGGTTTCAGTATCATTTATTAATCTCTTTTTTGATTCAGTTTCCACACAAGGCATTTTGTACAAATGAGAAAAAAGAGCTAACATAGAAAATATATGTAAACACGCTGATATATGTATGTACAATATATATACTGAAGAGATATGATATTTGAATTTATTTTCCTGTATCATTTGTCAAGGACGTTATCTGGTATTCGTATGACATATGACAGTGATTACAAACATTTTCTTTTAACAATAAAAATCAACGTTGAGTTTAATTATGTGTTAATATTAGAGGATGTTACTCACATGATGTTTGCAAGATGCATGCCTCTAACAGTCCTTCTTTCTTGTATTAATACATTACTGTTGTGCTAATGCTATTGGAATTTAGCAAAAAATAAATCCCCTTCATTTGCATCCCAGGGGATATGGAAGTTAACATGTTAATGGGGCTTAATGAGGATCCTGTCAGAATTTATAGTGGACAAAAGAGGTGGAATAAACACTCAGGTCCTCCTTCATGTCCTGAGAAGGCAGTAAAGGCTCTCTGACCTTCATCAGTGAATTTTTATACACTCTTACCTCCTTAATGAAGCAGATTTATAATAAGGCTTCTTTTCCAGGGTGAAGGGAGAGGGGCTTCTGGCTGGTACAGAGACACAGTGTTCTTCTGGGCTTCACTGGAACAACAACAACATCAAGTGGAGAGACCTCCTCTCCAGACATCACTCAGTTGTTAGGCCTTGCTTGAGCCAGGTGTAAGATAAACAAGGGGCTGGGCTCCTGTTTTTCTAAACTGCCTTCACCAATTTTTCAGCTTTTTAAAGAAACATTGAACAATTCTGACCCCTTACCCCACTACTGCAAACAGATGTTTGCAAAGTCAGTCTTAACTTGCAAATAGAATGCTATTTGTAAGTAAATTCCTTCAGGGCCAACATTTTTTCTCTGTGAGTCAGTGAAATAATAGATGAAAGTGTGACCTATCACATTATGACCTGTGATATAGCTAAAGAAAATAAATTGATTATTTTCTTTAGTGCACCAACAGACCATAGACATATAATCAGATAACACATTTTCTTGGACAGGTTTTCCATTTAAGTGTAGTTTTATGTAAGCCAGAAGATAGTTTTAATTCATTATATTTTTAAGTGTATTCTTCCACTACATTTAAAGGAACTGTGAAATGAATCTTGATAACAAATGAGTATTAGAGAAGACAGTAAGATAATCTGGTAACAAAATTTATCCCATTCCTGTCAGTGTAGTTGCAATATTCCACTAAGATCCAATATATCTATAATAATAATATAAAGTGATAAGGATAGTCCTTTAAGGAATGCTGGAAGGAAAAAAAGGAAAGAAATAAGAAATGGGAAGCACCATGTCTCATCCCCAACACTTCCCAAATGTAATTTTGTTGGCAAGAAAACACTTGCAAAAAAATAAAAATTTAGTTTTGCTAGACAGTTACATCTTGGTATACAGAAAACAGCTTAAAATAGCAGGAATTTTAGTGAATAAGGGAAAAATTGTTAGTATATTGAGATATGTGAACACTGTAGATTCTATGTAGTTCTATGCTAAGGTATTGGTAAAAAACCTTTTGCTGAGACATCAGCTGCAAGCTATGATCAAGAAGTGGAAATGTCAGAAGTGCAAAGAATTTGAATGTGCTAGCAAATAAATAGAAAATACGGTATCTCTGTGAAAAGGACAAAACTAATACTGTTATATTTCAAGTCAAGTATTTTCAGGAATATGTAAGAATTTATGTCCCCTGCAGTGAGAAAAGGATGTGTAAATCACCTTTGCTAAGTATATAAGGGCACAATGTACAAGAACCTGAAAGTCATGAAGGTTGCTCTTTGTGTAGTGACCAATATACTCCAGTCATGATATTTCACACTATAAAGTCTATTTGATCTATGAAAAATAAGGAATTTGAGGAAGAATATCCTAAACAAGTGTATCACAGAGATACCTATGTCCCATGACACAGGCAGAGAAAATTTGCTGGCCTATGCATGCTCATGGGACAGACAAATAGATGCATGCAAGTGCCAATCAACATATGGAAATATGAAACAGATGGAGAATCCTGGACAAAATTTAAGTACTACATCAAGTTTCTGTGAAACTGACATTTTACTGCAGGAGCATTAATGAACAGAACTTTATTTTCAAGCATTTTCCCTGGATATGATGATTGATATCTAATAGAAATGATGTGTGCATCAAAAAAATCTGATCAAAATCATCTCACTAAAAAAATTTCTTCCATGCATTTGTATTGTTATATTCAAAATCCCTCATGTAGACAGAAAATAAGCTTAATTTATGTGCACATGTTCATACATGTGTATATATATAGCATATGTATGAATATATGCACATATATACAAAATAAAATGTTTATTTTTAGAACAACAAATATCTCAACAATCTAATCCGATCTTGTATAGACCTAATTTTTCAGAAAATATAAGAAAGGAAAATAGCACAGTCAGGATAGTTCTATAGAGATAAGCTCTCTGTAGTACTCATAGTACAATTAAAAATAAACCATGCACAATTCTCAGTCTCCGTGCCTTATCCTGGTTTTATGCTCATCCTTTCTTTAATTTTCCCATGCAGTTACGGCTCTATGCTGCACACTGTCTGATTTTTTGAAGACTCGTCCTATTTAAGTTATGGTGCAGGCAGGTCAAGAAAAGTTCAGACAGAGGAAATCTGAAAAAACTAAGAAGCTTTGAAAATTCAGTATGAAGCATGCTACTAGACATGACAATACTGTATTACAGGGCCACATGATGATAATGTTTTTCTTTTTTATCACTGAAGAAAAAGGTTGATCACAGTGATGGGTAAATATTGAATTGCAGTACAGATAATGAGAAAACAATAGGCTCTCAATTTAAGGAATTGTCTGATACCAGAGAACTTATATATACTGATAATTTTCATGTCCTGCTGCTGCAAGTCAAGATTTTGTTAGAAGCATTATCTGTATGAAACTATTATCAGTGAAGTTATGCATGCATTAGCTAGGATGGAGTGCAGAGGAGCTAAGGGGGAATTCCTAAGCAGCACAAATGACTCAGTGTGAATTCACACAGATTATTTCACAAAGAGAGGGAGAAGAGAGGTATCTTGGCTCATATAATGATCTGCCTATAGCTAAGGAGTTTAAAGATAACTAATAGTGTTAGGCCTTATACATCCACTGACAATAATACCAACACATCCTACTTTTGTATCTGTTGAGACACTAAACAATTCTGTAAGGGAAAATAGAGGTGTTGGTTCAATCTTGTGTTTATACGAATGTAGGTGAAAAGAAAACACTTGCTGTTGAGATCATGTTTATCCAGTAAGATACTAATTTATCATTTGTAACATATTTCAAAGGAAATAGAGTCCTTAAAGATCAAATATAAGTAATGGTATGAAGACATAGTAATAAAAATGTAAATAAGGTGTTAAAACAACACAAAATACTTGCCATTCAATATTTCCTTTTATACTTATAGAGCCAACAAAGAAACTCTTTCAAATTATTTATTATATTTGACAAATTGTGCAGTTATTCATGAGATATCTTTGATGCCTGGAGCAATTGAAGAGCTTTTATTTGTACAGACTGTAGTGGGGTGGTATAAGTTTTCTGTCCATAGGCCTGGCTAAAAATCATGTGTGCAACCTCTAGAACATGTTGACTGCTGCCTGCCAAACAACTGACAACACGAGAGGCGACTGTAATACTTACAGAAGAAGAACATACAAAAACTTGAGAGATATAATCAATCTTCAGCTCAGACTGTGTTATTGTAAACCTACCACCGAATATTTAATATAGCCACAGTTTGGCTCTATGACATCACTGAGCATGAAGAGCCTGTAATATCAAATTAATTACTAAGCTGACAAACTACCATTCCTAGGCTATCAACACAGCAGTGAAAGATAGATATGGAGAGAGGAGATGAGACTGAGAATAGCTATTTTAAGACAAAATCTATTATGGACTAAATAAATATCAATGAAAAAGGATAAGTAACATCTATAGGATAGCCATAAAGCATGCTGGGGTTTGAGGGGGGAATTAAAAAAATCTTTGCATGAAAAATACCCACAGGTTTTGGGATTATAACAGTATTGTCTTTACTGTCAGAAAAAAGAAAAAAAGGCAAAAGTATTCTAGATTTGAGGATTAAAGGACATGGTACCCTGTGTGCCTACTCCAACATCTGTTTTCATTTTCAGCAAGTAAGACAGCGGTGTTTATAAATATATATTTCGCAAATATATTTATTCATTCTTTGAAAATAAGAGTTTTCCAGGTAATTCTCCTCATACATACAAAGCAATATATGCATTTCATAAATAGGCATATAAATAGACACAAGGGTGAGTAGAAATAGGCAGGAATTTAAAATAATCATTGTGCGAACTATCTAGCATTCATGCATGGCAAATATACAGAACTTTCTTAATTAAATACATCTATGTCTACACACAAATACCATGCACATTTAAAAGGCCAGCAGTACCTTTGTATTGCTATTTTAGAACACAAAGTTCTCGGCACATGATTGCAAAAACAGTCAAAACCTTTTCAGTTCAATTTCCAAGCAAATAATACAGTCTTTGGTCAAAAGCATAAATGGCACACAAAGTAATTATGTAATTATTTAAAATCTGAAAGGGTTTGGAGATAGGTATGATGCTTCTATTAACATTGGTATATCAGTATATTTAAAAATAATGTATAATATATATTTCTTTATAATAGAAGAACGCAAGATGATTTTGCTTGTATTGCAAAAAATAATGCCAAAATGCAAAATAATTCTATTTCTAAAACTGTTACTCATATGAGAAAAACAAACAAGAAAATTTTAAAGATGTAAATTGCAATTTCATGCTAATTAAAGTCTCTTGCTATGAAAAAATAACAAAAACCCCACAACCCAATTATGTTTAATTTAACAAATCATATAAATTAACATTCCTCAAAACATCAGTGGATACCATAAAAATACAGCAGACAAAATACTTTTATGCTACTGCTACACATTTGCTTGAAATTCAAACCTTGAAAGAAAATAATTTTCTTTTCTTGTCTGGATTTCACACCATTACAGTATTTCTGCCCACTTAGAGTATTTGGCAACGTTCAGTATTGAAATGTATACTTTTTCCAAGAGAATTTCCAATTTTCCTTTATTTTACCTCTTCTTCATCAGACACGTTTGCCTCATTAACCCCAACACATCTCATGTGTAGTGCACATATCTATCAGACTTTCGAAAGTGTCTCATAAGCTGTCATACTCATGTCCCAAGTCTGCTTGCTTGTTCTTATCCCAGAGTTTCTGAAACAACCCAAGCCAGGCAGCCCCCAGATCCTTTGCTATGCACACCACTGAGCCAAAGATTTAAAGTTCCATGAATGTTTCTCCTCTCCCTCTCCTTCACACATTAGTGCCTCGTACAGGAGCACGACAACGAGATTAAGGAAAAATAATCTCTAATATTTCAGAACAGGATCAAGTTGACAAGTTCTAGTCCTTCATGTTATAATGTGGTAAGGCCAGCAAGGGGAGCAGTTAAAACTTCTGCTTCTGTAGCTTCTCCTTCTGTAGCTTCTGCAGTTAAAACTTCTGCTTCTTGTTGCTTCTGGCAGCAAGATCTTTAATAAGGCAATTTTTTGCTGAAAAAATAACAAAACATTGAAAGCAAAACTAATAATTCCTTTAAAAAAAATTTGCACAATTAACCAAGTTCCACCTTCTTTTACTGAAATAGCATTTCCTTCCTGTGTAGTTTACTGGAGCAAAAAAGTACGTCAACCATGAACTTGTTTATTTCCCAAGTTTTTTTTTTTTCAAGAAATGACTTTGCAGCTTTTTATATACTATAACATTCGATTTCAAAAATTTTGATAGTATTTTTTGAGGTAAAGTCTACTGTTTGTTTTATTATTCAGTCTGTCACTGTCACAATACTGTCAAGTAATTTCTTTTCCTTTATTTTGCATTCATATCTTTCAAATTCAGTAATATACTTAGCAATTTAAATACTCCTGTCTAGGTTAACATCTACAACATCATTTTATGTAACTACTGTTTTTTATCTCAGAAATCTAGCTGTTCTACTTTCTTTCTATTACATCATTTATTTTATTAGTGAAGATTATTTCAGATTTTGTCTATTTGTTCAATTTTTCACCTTCTCTATAATTATAAAATTTAAAATTAAAAAAAAATAAAGCTCATATGATTACAAAATTCATGTTTTAAAGGTGCAATCTGACCCCTCTGTCAAGATTTCCTTCTTTTACATTTTGTTACAAAACTAACATTTTTTCTTAATTGTGTAGCCTTAGAAACAAAAGACAAGAATCAGCTGACTTAGCCTCTTTTCCATCTGAAAATTAGAGTACTAGACGTGAGATGAGTGATGCAAATTTCTGCCCATTGTCTGATAGGAATTCTGGGTCAACAAACAATGTTTAGGCATCTCACTTAAGGTCAAAAATAGGAGAGACGGTAGAGATTTGGTGACTGAATGTTATGCTAATGAGTCAGTTGTGGAACAGTAAAATTTCTGTTATTCTATGGCATCTAGACTCACTACAGTGAGGCAAGAGATGAGAATTTCTATAAGGCTTCCTGTTGGAACCCTGGAAACAGACTTTTAGGCTTTCTGTGCTGACAGGCACTGACCCCAAAGAAAACACTGCTTTTGACCTGAGAAGGCTTCCAAAATTAGATGATAGAACTGGAATTATTAGTGTGTGGTTTGAACACAAGTGTGTAATATCACATGGTGGAAAACTTAAAATTTAAGGTTTCAGAATATAGTAATATATAAAGCAAGATAGAAGTTTTAGGGCAGAGATTTCCTTCTTTTTCACCTTCTTCTTCATGAGTCGAGGTCATCTTGTTTAATTAGATTAAAAAATCCACATTGTGGCTCACAGGTGTTAATTATTGACTTAAAAGTAAAAATAATTCAGGTGTCCATTCATAATTAGACAATTCACCCATAAAAGGCCTTGTAGAGAAAGAGAGGTATGTCTCCATTTTTAAATTGCTAGCTAGAAGTGCTGTAGAACTCACCATAATACAGATAAGAATTATTAAATAACTGAGTCCTAAGAAGAAATACCATCTCTTGTGCATTTAATCCTGACCCTAGCAAAAAGAAGATAAAACGCAATAGTTCTCAGTTCTGTTTTCTCTGAATTAAACTTTTGTTGCTACATTTAGGACAGCACTGTTCACTCAGTGAGTCTAAAGCCCATGGTTTGAGGTGCCTCTATTTGTTTGTATTCAAGTTTTTTTCAGTGAAAAAACGTATAGGGAGAGGTCTCAAAATATTATGTCTTCCATTTATGAGTGAGCTAACACATATTTTTAAATATTCTATGGAATTTCCTCTTGCTTGTTAGGGTAATCTTACTAGTGTAAGCCCAAATATATGAAACTTTAAAAAAACTTCATTTTAACATTGTATACCTCATTATTTAAACAAGATAGTAAATTTTAAAATTATTTTTAAAAAAGATTGCCTGTAGTATCCTCAGAGTGAATCTGGACTCAAGTAATTAGTAGTTTTGTGCTTTGTTCTTGGAACGGGAAGCCACCAATAATCTCTCAAGTCATGGTGCAATTACCTGCACTTCTAACATTAAATTTGTCTCCTATTTTCTTTGTTGAAAAATTAAGCATTCTAACTGAAGGGAACTGGGTTGGTTATTCAGCCTTTTTTATTTGCATATCTATAAAATATATTACCACTAACTCCTTAGTGTTTTAGCAGATAAGTAAAGCATTATGTATGTCTTGAAAATCTGTTAACATCTGCATTCTGCAACATATTTCCCTTTGGGTTAAACTGACAAGGTTCTTTGATATTATGTAGAGATGTAAAAAATGAAAAGGTCAAAAAAATCTGACTTATCTATGTACCTGTTATAATGAATTCTGATCAATTAAGTCAAGTTACATTCCTATTATGCAGCCAGTGAGATCTGAAGTGATGCAACTAAAATTATTCTATTCATTCCACCCTGTATTTTTTTCACTAAAATTATGCTATTACTGATATAATTCATACCATTCCTCAGGAAGTTACCTTACTTTGATGTTAGTTCCAAAACCTCAAGGTTCAAAAGGAGTTTTCTATTAAGACTTAAATGGTGCAACAAGGGAACAGCTATCTTCCCAATTAGATCCAAATTGTAAGTAACATAGCAGTTTGATCTTATGGAATACAATCATAGAACACTGCAGTTTTCCAGAGGAGGAGCCCAAAACTCCATCACTGCATCAATGTATTAGCTAAGGAGAGGTTCTTCCTCAGAAAATCAGTGTAGCAGATGAAAGTGTGATGAAATTATATTTTCAAAGGCACACAATAATTTTTCCAATTTTCCAGTTTTCTGAGATATGGAAGTCAACTTTCTTGAACAAAAGTTGAACAATTGTGTAATACATTATATCCCACAGTATACATTATATTATATGCATTATAAGCAATGTCACATATATAATAGCACACATTTTTCAAGGAAGTGTCAGGGAGGGATTCCTACTGGTTCCTCTGGCACTGTTTATAAAATATGCACACATACACGCATAGTTAAATATACAATATGTGTTCCTTTGCAATTTAAGGCCTTATTCTCCTTGTAAAGAATATATTTTTCTTCTGGAAGTACGGAATTTTTAGCTAAGAAAGATCTTAGTTTTATCTTTTGCTCCAGTTTTATGACACATCTGGGAAGCCAGGAGATTTAGCAGCCTAGTTGTTTCAGGCTTCCAACCAAAGCTGGTTGGGCTTACTTACATCAATCATGCAGGTAATCCAGAATTTGTTGAAGTTGACTGGTATAGTGGTCTGAATGGACATATAAAACATAAAAGTTAGAAAAAAGGATACAAAAGTATAACTATCATTTGCCTATTGCAGTTCAAGACTACTCAAATATGTTTCAAG
>WBND01001273.1:113049-140226 GCA_013398595.1 Tychaedon coryphoeus
CACACACATATATAAGCACTTGTTGGGTTTTTTCATTTTTACTATTGCTATGCAACATTAGGTTCAAAGTCTCAAGAAATTCAGAAATGCTAAAGTAAAAATGTAAGTAAGAATGTTGCCAAAAATGTATAAAGATTGTATTGAGACATACTTGGAGAAACATCTTTCATTTTGTCATTGTAGAGTAGCCACAAAATTGACTGTAAGTTAATGACATTGATGGAGTTACTACAGGCTTTGGTATGTAAGGCTGCATTTAACTTTTTTGATCTGTTTTCTTCAGAACAGAGTTACCAGATTATCTTATAGGTGGGCAGAAGTGATCATCCATAAGTTTTGTGCTGCACTGCTATCTGTAGAAGTACTGTCGTATTTTCACTAAAGGAACATTTATGATTATTGCTTCTGCCTCATCATGTACTCTTAAAACCTGGTTGTAATATTTATGTAAGGCACACCTAAGAGAGTACCCATACAGTGTACTGGGGCCCTACAACAGGCATCCTCTTTTTGATCTCAGTGCCTCATTTGGACTGTTTTGTGAAAACATGCATCTCAATAACCCCTTTTTCCCCAGTTTCCTATAATTGAACCTTGATTTTCATTGTTCCAATCTCAGTAAATAGCATGAAGTTTCCAGACTGATGAGGTTACCTAACTAGATCTTTAGTTAATAAAAAATACGTATGTAAATATGATAGTTAACATAGTTAACACAAATATGTATTAAAAAATATTACATGATTAAAACAAGCCTTCCATTATACAGATAAACTTGGTGCACAGGTAGCACAACTTTAGCATCTGCCTAAGCAGAAGCTAAAGACAGTCAGGAAATACTACTAGTATTATGAATTTGAGTTATTAAATAATGGCGCAGATTACAAATAGATAATCCAGCACGGAAGCTCTTAGAAGCACTTTCAAATTGTAAAGTAAATGTTCTTAAATTAAAGACATCAATATTAAATGAGGAGTCCACAGGAATCACAAGTGTGTCCTTTATTATCAGTGCTATAAAAAATACTAATCAAATTCTTGATGAGACACTTAAAAGTTCCACCTACTTTTAACAAATTAATTCTAAACGTTTAATTTTAACTGAAGTGGAAACAGCTGCTTTCATTTAGGACTAGGTATTAAAAATAAATTACTGCATTCTTTTTTAATGATTCAAGATGTTTTATTGGATGATATGTTCTTTATTTCAGCAACTTTTTTCCTGTCTGAAGGAAAAAATAATTAATTTAATGATACACATAAAGAAATAAAATTTACTGGTAGTCTTCAGCAGAATTATATGGAATGAAATTCCCATCTACTACCTTAACATGCCTTGGTTACAGTACAGTCAGCAGAGAATTATATTCAATTATCTAGATCACCCAGTTGACAGGTTTCCCATAGTTGATTACAAACTTAATGCAGTTTTACTAAGTATACTTTGATTTCACATGTCTCTAGTCTGTCATCTTTGATTTCTGTCCTTTCCAGAGTGGTACAAAAATGCAAAAGTGATCTCTGCTTTGAAGAGCTTACAAATGCTTAGAAAAACGTAAAAGCTGTATTTTGGTTCAACTTTCTCCTTCCTGATGTTTTTTCACTCACATAGTTTAAAAGTATTCAGCTCATTTAGGCTGAAGTTGTTTTGCTGCAGTTCTCTACTTCTAGCCCTCTCATTATGGTATTTCATTTTTTCTCACCTTTTCATAGATAACTAGGCAGCACTTTGATCTACTGACATCAGTACATCAAACAGAAGTAAACTCACTGAAATTTTTTTCAATGGGATACTACCCCAACACAAGAGGGTTTTTTTGTTTGTAGTTTGTTTTGGTTTTAGATTTTTTTTCAGTATTGTTCCTTTGCAGTCCATTCATGCCCAGGAATGAGAAGGTCACCTATCATCCTGTTTTCTGCCTCTTCAGAGACCACCAGGAACATCAGAGGTGATGGCTCCAATATGCACATACCTGTCTATGGTGGGTGCTGCATAAAATTGCTTCTTTATAACATGAAAGCATAACGCTAAAAGGGCATACATATGATTTTAGTACACTGTAATACATATTTATCCCCAATGAATCTTTCTCCATATACCTTCTTTGCTTCTTGCAGCAATTATGTCAAGACAGACTGGACTGACACCATTATCAACTCTTTATTAAAAATTTTCATGCCTTCTTTCAGGCAACTCTGACTCTCTTCCTCACAGGCAGCTTCACACAGCACTGACTCTTTCCCTTCTTCTCTCTTCAGGTTTCCTTCTTCCTTCCACATGACTAGCTAAACCCTAAGCTGTCCCTTACTTGGCCACCTAACCCTGCCTGTCCCTCATATAGGAGCTTCTTACCTTGCACAACCACATGTCCCTTACCTCCTCACAGCACAGCCAGCAGACTCCATCCCAAGCTACAGCAAACCCCAAGCCTTAAACTCCAGCTACAACTTACTCTTCACCAGCTAGCTCACTCTTTTATAACCCCCATCCTCATTGGGCAGGCAAGGCTGTCTCCACTGCTCAGCAATCAGTACAGCTGTAATTCATTGAGGAAAATTGCCTTCTGCACTATCCTTACAAACCATTTTCCCACAGCTCCCTTCCCCTGCTTCATTACAAACGTTACAGAATCTGCTGAGTTAGAAGGGATCCACAAGTGTCAGAAAGTCCAACTCTTAAGTGAACAGCCTGTATGGGGATTGAACTCAAAAGCCTTGGTATTATTAGCACCATGATGTAACCAACTCAGCTAATCTCCTGCCTTTTACATTAAATAGAAAACTGTTAATAACATAAGGGGAAAAAATAATTAACTAGGTAAAAATTGGCAGCATAATAAAAATATGCAGAATTCTTGCATACAGCTATTTTGTCTAGAAGAATGTCCTAGAAGAAAACTTTCTATTTGAAATTGAGATCTTTGAAACAGAAGGTTTGTTCGAACATATTCACAAGTCAGAAAATCATTATGTTCCCTCAAAAACCTCCTTTTCAGACTGGTGGGGAGGCTGAAGCAGCTTCCTTCAGCAAACTTTCTTTGCTCTCTCAGACATTTAGGTCATTCTTCACTGATTTAGATCCAATTAAGTTATCACCTAGCTCAGGAACAGAAAGGGGTAGTCTCTGTTTCTCTTCTCAAATAATACTCAGAACATTGTCTGACCCAAGTGTTATAGAATATGTGCCCATGCACCTTATGATTCTTAGTTGCCCTAAAATTTTTATATCAGACAAAGAGTCAGTAGAGCTAGATATTTCTAAAACCAACCAATCAAAACACTACATAATCTGTTTTAAAAACAAAGTTACTGACATTAAAAATAGGAAAAAGAAACCCAGACCTATTGTTGTCAGACATCTCATGGATGATTTGTCCGTGATAAAATGAGAACCTAAATGTACAGCAGTAGTGATTCTGGAAACCTCATCACTGAGAAACAAATTTTAACTTTAAAAAATATTATTATTATACAGTTTTAATGCTTAAAGAAGGTAGTACTTGACTAATTTTTAAGAATACTCTACAATGAAATGACATTGGAGTCCTTTGGTCTTGGTAGGTGTACCAGACTGTCATTCTTGTCACATTTATTGGTTATCAGATACACTGGGAAAACACTTCTTTTGATTTCTGAAATTGGGCTCATAGAAAATATTTCAAAATAATTAGAAATGTTTAAATGTATCCTGGAAACTTCACTATTCATTGACAAAATAAATACCTTTTGAAGCCTGGGGGGATTATTAATTAATAATAAACCAAATAGGAGCTAAATCTTTTCTTTCACACATCTTCTAGCAATTAAATACCCATGATGATATTAAAGAAGACATTAATAACTTGGCTTTGTATTTTAAAGCAAAAAATTAGAGAAAATGCAAAGAGACGTTAACAGTGGAATCATAAAATCGATGCAAACTTTTATCCTCACTTCTGCAGTTTGTTACTTCCTTTGTAAGTGATAGTAACCCCTTCCAAAAATAACACATACAAAACTTTTCCATGTCAAGAGTAATCACAACATCTCACCCAAGGAACATCTGTAACCTCTGTGGACTTGGGATACATCAAAGCCAAAAAGAGTGACAAATGATACTGCCAAAACTACAAGCATGACTGCAGTTAGCACATACAGAGCCTTCTCATCTGTAGAGCTGATGACACCATAGAATATTTTTTTATTGGAGGATAGCCTCTGTGTACTGAACTAGCCTAGCCTAGTGCTAGGCTTCATTTTATCTGACTACTCATTTGCTCTTCTTTAGACATACCCATATGGAGAAGACAACTCCATTATTTCTGCCCAAAATCATCTGAAGCAGGAATGCTATTAAATACTTGGCCAGTAGTCTTGCTTCATTTTCTTCTCTGAGTATTTCCTATAAATATATTAAATTTTATTCTCCTGTTACATTTCATCAGTGTCACTGTTCCTTTTCCCTCTTTTTATGCCTCATTTTAAAATATTTTTCAGTCACAGCTCAGGGGATTGCGTGAGCTTTCTTTCCTTCATTGATTACTGGCTCTACCATTCAGACTCAATACCTTGAAAAATATTTTTTTCCCTTTTCAGTCTAGACTTCTACGTACTTTACAAATAAATTTTGGCTTGTGCTTGGAAGCTTTGTAAGAGAGTCTAAAGGGACTTATTTGCCACATTGTGAATCTCTGATGAGCAGCTCACTGTCTGATCCTTAAACACTTGCCCTTCTCAAGTGAAGGGATTCTTCAATATTTCATCTGGTTTTGTGATTCAGGCACTGCTCATTTTGCCACCATTGCTTTCTTTTAACAATATCACAGGCTTGTCCTGATGCTGTTTCTATGGTAACCTGTCCTCCTTTCAATTTGTTTGAACAGAGAGCCAACAATGTAGTTCAATTGTGCAACTATAACTTTAAAACAGCAGGTGACATTTAAAAATAAAAGCAATGAGATCCAGCAAAATCTCTACCTCCTGTCCCTGTAAAAATTGTGGTGTCCAAGCCACAAGATTTTTGAGTGGCAATAATTTTTTTAATTTATGAAAAGTATGATATAAAAAAAGGAAGAAAAACATACACAGTGCAACAACATCTACCACGACACTATTGGAATAAAACTTGGGAAAACACTGAAGAGTGTATTATTTTGTGATTTGCTAATCTCTGGGGTTTAACCTTGAATTTAAGTCATTTTAGGAACAGCAAAGAAAATCCTGTATCTGGTATTACACGATATAGACTAGGCTAGGCTAGATCATAATACAGCTTAATATAAAATAATATAATAAGGCCAGAAAGTTCATATATAAATTACTGACTCCATAACATCTTGTGACTCACAGTGAAAAGAATTATATTTTACAATGTTCTGACAAAAACGTAAAATTGCATTTTTATAGGGGATTTTCTTTGCCCTTTGTTTGTAGCATTGGGAAAAGAAATTATATGTTATGAATGCTTAGGGCCAGAGTCATTCAGAACCAGAATATGAAATTGACCCGTATTGCTTCATGCTGGCTTTCACACAGGGTTCTTCAGCATCTCTACGGTTTTCTCTTGAGAGGCTGCAATGGGGAAATTGATGCAGCTAAAGTGAATCCCAGCTTCTTCTTCACCTGTGTTGGAGACACATTCTTTCATATATCCTACCATATTCCTCTTAACTTAGACCCTTCATCAGTTAACTGAGGATAAAACCACATGGTCCAGTGATTCACAAATCCTCCTAGGCATACTGGCTGCATGAGCAAAATTTCTATTGAGATCTGTTTTATGTTTAATAAAATATAAAATTTTCCCCTTCTGGAACACATAGTAGAAGCAAAAGCATTTAAGCTTTGCTAAATGGTCTGAAATTAAACAAACTTTCCCAGGATTTAGCTTTTTCACAGGAAATAAAGAGATTTTGATGAAAAATAAGACATCTTTTATTCCTTCACAAAAGGAATCCATCTCCTTTTGGATGCTGAAACATTACTTATCAGTATAACAGATGAAAAGGCTTGCATAAAACATTTCTGAAATTTCATTTTCTTCAGATTTTGATAGGGAACATCCACCCATGAGATAAATACAATTTGAAATGTATAAAAGCTTTGAAACTTTTTAAATTAAAAGTTGATCTAAGCATACCACACTGACCTTAACTGAGGTGCTGCATGCTAGAGAAAATTTACCTGAGTTTTGATTGCTCAGTCCTGCTCTGTAAGCAAATTTACCGTCACCATACATTTGACATAAAACTGTTTCATATCAGATCAACAGAAATTATTTGTTTAAATTAATTATATTACGTCTTATGCCTGTGCTGATATTCCCTGGAAAGAAATAACAAAAAAAAAAGAAGATGTAAAATAAATTTTGCTTATGTTCCTGCATGAAAATGCATGACATACTCTGTGGAGAAGCTGTATGTGCCAAGTTTCTAATAGCTGGCTTCAACATTGGCCTGGATTACTGCAATACTAGAAAAAAGAGACATGCTCCCTCCATCTAGATTTAACATCTACAACACGTTGCTGCCTCTGACATTCTAACCTGGATCAGAAGCACACTGAAACATGCTACATCTCCTGATAAAATAGAAAACATGAGATGAATTGCTGAAAACTGTGAAAAAAAATCAGAATCCATACTCAGTGTATGAGATTTTCCATCAGAAAAGAAGTCGTATTTTTCATGCTAAGACATATGAGAAAACACACAGCACAAAAGAACACAAAAGCAATTTCGTTAAGAAAATATACCATGACAGAAGGTATGATTGCATGATGGCACCATTTCAAGGAACAATGCATACCAAAAAACACTCTGTAATATTGATGAGAATTATTTTTTAAAACAAGGATTATTTTTCCTTGCAAGGTATGCAATTATTCTGGAACTGTAGTAGTTCTTTAGTGAGATGCTTAAAGAGAAAAAATAGAATAAAAAAAACCCAAAAACTGAATCAAGTCATAGAATAACAATAATGAAAAAAAATAAGCAATGAGCTATACAAAGATCAGGTATTCAGGTAAAGATAGTACAAAAACAGGTATAAAGAGTGTGTAGGCATATATATGTAGGTATGTCTATATAGGTAGACATGTAAATTCCCATTTTTTTATATTATTAAACAGTATTTGAAAACATAATACTCAAATTGTGGCAATGTAATACTCAAAGCAATTAATATAAGCCTACTATCACTTTGTGTCTTCTTTGGTGTATTTGTGAAATTTTGGCAGAAGATAAAATTATCCTCTAATAAAATTAGCATTCTGTTGCTGAATAGAGCTGAGACTTGGGACAGGCTAAATTTAAATGATCATCTAAGAAGCATAGCTTTTTTTTCATTCTAAAGATGTAAGTATGTGTAGCTATACTGTGTAGGAGGACAGTATTTTGCAAGCAAAATTAAAGAAATACTTGAGAAATACAAAATATAGAAAAGAAAACCAAACTTTCCATAAATTTGGAAATATAATTTTAAAATACATCACAATTGAATTTCATTTTTAAAAGACATCTGCGTCATTATAAGTGCTTTAGGTTTAAGAATGTTTTTAATGCACAGCCTTCTTGATCAGCTATTTTTATGAGTATCTTTTCCCCAAATTCTATTTCAGAGATACAGCAATATATTGAATTTATTCCAGCCAGGTTATTCTAAAACCACAGTACATTCTTGCTCTGCCTCTTGGAATAACTTTATTCCTTTTGCTTTGCTTTGTCTTGCTTTTCCAAGAAATTAAAAGAGAGTTAGGAATGGAGGATGATCTGGAAGAGCCCTCAGGGGTTAGGGGGTAAATTTAAAAAAAGAATAAAAGATATTCTGCAAATATTTCCTACAAGTGAGAAGAATTCTATACTTAATATTCAAAAAATTTAACTCCATTAAACAAAAAAGGAGTATCTTGAATGACATTTGAAGTATGAGGTAAGCTAATGAATGTCTTGTCCCATATTTTTCAGGTCTAAAGCAATTTTTATTTAACTAGTAGAACAAAGTGAGTGCTGCATGCATTTAGAAGCAAAGTGAATTATGAATATCTAATCATGTACTGCTGCTTTATAACACAGAAAAAGGACACTTCATTTAATTGTATTCAATTTTTGAACATATAATGAGGATATTTTTCTTTTTTTCTTGAAAGACAAATGTCTTTTCATAGTTTTCTGGCTTTAATAGTTATTATCCCTCAACATTCAATTCTATATACAAAAGAATTAAACAAAGAAGAAAAAACCCAAATATTTGTCAAAACATAAAGTTTCACAAATTTTAAAGTTGGAATTTAATTCAAGGTTAAGGTCATACTCTAATTAGATGCTATAAAATGAATTCACTGAAATTTTATTTCAAAGGAATTTCACTGTTATAATAGATAGAATATCATTATTCAAAAAATCGTATTTAGAATTGAAAGGAAGCTTCTCTTTACAGAAGACCATTTTTTGGTAATTACTATATGGGAAAGGATAAAGGTGCACGGATTAGCAGTCCAAAAGTGAGCAAAGAGTAACATCTTTATTAACTTGTGCATTATTACTTAATCTAAGTTGACAGGAAGGTTAGTTCATGCTCTCCCCAGACTTCTAGCCCAGTCAGCCTTGCTCAGGGGTCTATGTTTTCTGAATTTGATTTGATAAAAAAAATTTACTAGGAGGAAGTATTCACTGTTTTTTAAATAGCTGGGTTTTTTACCCTCTGTTTCTACATTTTTGATTGCATATCATTATCATTTTATAGATGATTGGAGAGGAAACAGCAGAAACTCACTCAGTTCCATGTTCTTCAGTCAGAAAAATATATACACCTTCTTTGAAAACCTAAAATATAGGTACTAAAGTTTTTTTGAACAATGTACTACACAAAATCTCCTTTCCTGAAGTCATTGTTTCTGATCCTGGTATAAAAAAGCACAGCCAAAAAAATTGTCACCTTCTTTTCTGGCAAACATTACCATATTTAAAGACTAAATTATTTTCTTTCTTCAGTCTTCTGTTTTCAAAGCTAAATGACAATTCTTTCTGCTTAGCAGACCTTTCACCTTGATTTCTAACAATATTTGCTGAACTACTTGCAATTTTTTTAGTTGATCTGTATCTTTGTTGACATGTTATTCTGAAAAAGTAAGTACTCCACTTAAGATCTTTTTGGGCAGAATAGAACATTTCTTTAAAAGTCTGAAAGAACTATTCCCTAACAATTTTTTTCTCTTTTTTTCTTGACTTTTTTTTCTTAAGAACTCCATTAATTGGTAATTGATATTCAGCCTACACTTCTGTATAGGCACAAGACCCTATGTGTCTTTTCCCTATGAGGCATTTTTGCTATCAACTGCAACTTCAGACTCTGCACAAATCCTTAGTAGGATTTTTAATATTTATTTAGAAATTTTACTTACTTGACCAAATTATTTTAGTAATTAGAGTACTTGCAGCCCTAACATTCTCCCTTCCTCTTCCCTTATTCGTTTTTTTAAAATCTTTAAGTATGTTACAGTAAGAGATGCAAAAGAGAGGTACCCACTAAATATGTAGTATTTAGAGAATATAGAATATAGGATCTGGATATTTGTAAAATATTCCTTTTCAGGAATATTCAAATGAGGCCTTCATTATCCCTTCCATAATTTTGTATAGTATGAGATTCTCTTATTGTATATAGAAATATGATATTCTATCGGATATGTTGTAAATGAGTAAATTATATTAGCAAATAAGGTTAATAAATAAGCTTCTTTGAATATCCTTTTTTCTTGAAATTTCTAAATTCTGTAATTGTTTAACTTGGATTTAAAAAATTGTCTGCTGAGAAATGCGTGTTTATTAATTTGCCATGTATAGGAAATCCAAATGTCTGCTCTGCGTTTCCTTTGGTCCTATTGCACCTATTTCACCTATTTTCATTTGAAGTTGGACAGCATTTTCATGCTTTACTTATCTTCAGTAATCCCACCTGGCTTCTATGGATCCCTAAACTTAAAAGTCAAGTGGCTCTAACTTGTTTTAGAGCTGATCTCTCCCTACACAATCATTTTCTTTATTAGGCTTACTAAACTGAAAAAATGTACCTAAAATTTTTTTTAAAAATTGTTTGTTTTTCTCATTCTATGTTAACCATGTGTAAACATTTCAACAACATCAGTTTTTCTACTTGGATAATCACAAGCTTTTGCTGTTCTGTGGGCACTTATTTTACAGTGAATATTGATGCCAAATAACATTGTAAGCTTCATATGGGCCATTTTTGGCTTTTAGTATCTGTTAAGTGTGTTATGTCTTCCACTTATAAATCTGTACCTTGGGAATATTTTTCTTTTAGTGCCTTGCATTCCATTTATTGTAACTCTTTGAGTCTTGTCCTTCTAACTTCTACATGTTACAGAAATTCATATATAATAAACTCCAATAATGTGAAATCATTTCAACATTTTATATATTTCTACATCAAGTTTCAGGTCAATTGAGAACACATAAATTAGCTATGGTCCTTTTCCTGCACTTTTCTGCCTTCTCTTTAGATTCTCTAATCAACACTTGCACACTCAATAATAACATTATTTTAAAAGATGCCATTTAAAAGTACTCTTTTCTATATTATTTTATTCCCAAAGGATTTAATATTGTTTCTTTGTTATTTTTAACTGATAAATATGTTGTCCAAATCTACAACTACTATAGGTCTTTCTTCCCTTCCTGAGAATGAAGAACTCTTTTATTCTACATTTATAGTCACATACCTTGTGTTTGACACAGTGGAAATCTTCCCTCTTGTCAGAATCAAATGGAGAGTCTGCTGCTCTCTACTGTCGGTATCAAAATATTTTCACCAATTCATTCCAAGAAGTTACAGAATAATCTGTAATTTATATTGGTTTTGTGAACACATCAATGTAAATAGGAAGTTTTGTTACTGTAATGTTATTCTGTTTATCTGACTTTTTTCTTGTTTAAAAAAGTTTTTTCTCATTTTTCCTTAAAAGGATAATAAAATAAAATCCTCTTGGCTTCCAGATTCCCTGCTCAAGAAAATTGTCATCTGACTACATTCAAACTACTGAGTTAAGTCACAGCAACCAAATAGCTCAGCCAAATATACTGAATTGCACATTGTGTTTTTCAGTGATGACTAATATTTTTATATTTTGTTCATAATAAGCATACTACAAGTGTTAAATTAAACAATTCAAAGAAAATATCCTTTACCTTTCTCATTGTTAGTCCCATATTGATCGCTGGTTTTCCTGAAATGAATATTTTTTCTTCATGACTCTCAGAAACACATGCAGATCAATTGTACGAATTTAAAGCAGAAGTATTTGGAGACTAAATAATGAAACTATGGTAATAGGAAACCCAAGCAGAAAATTAATTTTATATATTACTAAGTAATATTTGAGAATTGTATTTCTCCCTGGATGTTGTCTGGTCATTCTCAATGGCTGCATGTGAAATTTCAGCTCGAATAACTAAAAATAGTTTTTTCACTGGGGGATAGTCTTCAACATAAAAAAAAAAATCTCCAGAACTGAAGGGACCAAGACTGAAAGGTTGTTGGCGTTGTTCATCTCATTTTTCATTAAAGCTTTAAGTCTTTTGCCTATAAAGAATACTTGACCTAGCATCAGTTATAAAAGATTTTCCTTTCTATTTTGCATGATATTGTGCAAAATACATTCAGGCACCGGTTCAGGCACTTTTTTTTCATAGGAAAATCGAAAAATTTTGAAATTTATATGTGATTGCAATGTTACATCTCATAGCAGAATAAACAAATATATTAGAATATATTTAATTCAGAGAAAATACCTCAAAATTTAGCAAACAAAATTCCTATAATGCTCTTACTGTGCTCTTTAGCAAGATAGAAGAAGTTTTATTTCAGTCTTAACACCTCTGCACCTCTGACAGACATTAAAGAACCATGTAAGGTAATGAGAAAGAGGTTTAATCAAAAGAAAGATCCACTCTTTCTTCTGTGTTAATACTCACTGTTTTTTGTTTTTTTTAACGGAAATACATCTTTATGATTTTTTGATTGAAAATTACCTAAAATGTATAATATCAATTTCATCACATCTAACAGTAATGATATTATTACATAAGCAAAGAAACAAAGTGATGTCTCTGAATGAAGGAACACAAACTCAGGTAAAAAATCATGCAAAACAAACTGACTTAAATGAGTTGTTGGTTTACAACATGAAGGTCCTTCTTTTTGGCTATAATATTGCATTTGCCATGGAAAGAATATGTACTTGCAGCCAGAATAAAAAATCCAATAAATTTATTGGTATATTAGGTAATATGAACACTGTGGTTGCTGTTTTCAGAGAAAGAATAGATAATTCAATTGTATTATGAAGTGAAAGATTTAGTGATGTTAGTTCAGTGAGAGGCTAGACAGGAAGGAATAATCACTGATTCAATTTGCATGAGCAAAAAGTAGTGCAGATGTGTGGGGGAAGAATTATTTAGTCTTCATTTAAAAAGCTAATTTCAGGGGAAATTATTGAAGTAGGCACTGTAAGTAATTTTTTTGATTTACATAGCAATTTGCACATATTAGTTAGCATTATAAAAAATATATTTATTTGTAATAGCTGAGAATAGGGCTCTGAAAGAAGCATTCTAATTGTATTCCTGGTGGTTGAAACCATTGTTTTTAGTTGCTTGTTATGTAGCCTGCATTGTAATTCATAGAATCCTTAAAAGTAGTTGCTTTTCTTTGTGTTTCACAACCATCCTCCTGAAAGATTGTCCCAGAGCATTATAGGTGTATATATATGATATGAATAGGCTATTATGACTATTATTAGTTTTTATGCATGTTCTAGTGACAGCTTCTTAGCATAGACAACCTAGGGACAGAAAATCAGACAAAGGGATTTTATCGTCCCTTGTGCTTATCTTGATTTTTATGGACAGAAATCCAGTTTGCTTGATTAAATTGACTGAGCTATTTTAGTTGCTTAATGTGACAGAGTTCACATTACATCTATTTTTACTAGCCCAAATCAGCAATGAAACTTGGATCCTTTAGCCTTGCTCTGCTTTGCCTTGCTTTGCTTTGCTTTCTCCTCTTGGAGAGAATGTTCTCTGTTTCAAAGGGGTTTCCCACATCTTTATCAGCATTTCAAGTTCATTACTAGTTTACTCAGCTATGGGTCACCATACTTACACCTGAAAGACTGCTTATCGCTCATCTCCTCTCAAGATTTTAATTCCTATATTTTATTCCTATTTCAATTTTAGTTCCTATGCATTTCTGATTTAAATTATATCTTGCTATGAGTCGTGGCTGTACTGGGCCTGGCTGGGGTTTGGCTGGTATCAAGTTAACTGTTTTACATAGAAACCCTTAGGATGCTGTGATTTGGATTTTTCACTGAGTGTGGGTAATGCACCTGTGTTTCATTCTAATGTGATGCAGTGCTTTCACATGGTCATGATTTTCTATGGCGCTCTCTGCCTGACCCCCAGAGTGAGCAGGTGAGAAGCTGAGACGACACAGCCAGAACAGCTGACCCAAGAGGGCTGGCCTGAACTTTCTGAGCAACAACTACTGAGAAAGAGTTAGGGTTTTCCTTCAAATTAGCCATTAATCAGCCTGGCTGGACATTGATTTTCATGTGGGAGGTGTTGAGTGATTGCCTTTGCACCACTTCCCCCCATTTCCTTCACTTATTGAACTATTTTACCTCAAATCAGGAGTGCTTTTCCTTCACTTTTGTACTTTCTATTCTCTCCCCTTCCCACTGGGGGAAGAGGTAAAGTGAGTGAGTGAGTAGCTGAGTGAGTGACACTCTGTGGTGCTTAGATGCTGGATGGAGGCAAGCCACAATAATTCATATAAGTCCTAAAACCTTTAACATTTATTCTTTGTACAAAAGTAATTAACTAATAACGTTATGAGTTTCCCTGTTGTGATCTAACTTTACTAAAGAAAGATTGCATTTTATTTAAGTTTTATCTCCAAATTTTTATTCTCTCTTATTTGAGATCAAAGGCTTAGTTTTGTGTTTTCATGCATTTCCTTCTCTCTCTTCTTCCACAGTCTTAACTCTTGGTCCACTCCTAGCGTGATATAATTTAAAAATATTTCTGAGTGTATCTGGAATTTAAGCATAACTTCTTTTAGAACATGTACACATAAATGCAAATGTTAATGGCCTTAATTTACAAATGTAAGAGGAAGAAAATTTTCTACCCTGAGAAACTGGTCAGCAGACACACGGCATACTTTAGTAAAACATCAACAGCATGAAAGAAGTATAGCATCTGGGCCTTTTTCTGCAAGTTGCATCTTATATAACATTAAATGCAGGAAGATAGTTGAAGGCAATTTACATTTATCAGTGGGATCATATTACACAGAATGAATTCCATATTAATTTTGTGCCCACAGGTACACAAAATTTATAATTATTAAAACGACAAAGTTATTATTCACCAATCATGGAAATGATCTGAACTTTATTCAAACTAAGAAGGAAATCCATATTGATTGTAATTAGTCTAAGGAAAATTAAGTATAAAATGGACCAAAGATCTACTGAGTAGCTTGCCTAAAATAATAGCTAATAGTTAAAGCTCAGAGAAAACTGACAGAGAACAAGTAAAAGTAGTACCCCCACTGTATTCTCCTACCATTTAGCAATTTACACCTCCAGAACTTTCTGAACTAGTTGAATAATGATTAGGTTTTTTTCTGTCCCCTTCTGAATTTATGCCAGTGTTTATTGTTCATAGCTTTCCACAGCAGGAATCCCACAGATCAGCTGCATATTGCATGAAATGTAATTTTAATTCACATGTTTTGAAATTACCTTCTGCTAGTTTCTTATGATATTTACACTACTAATACAGGAATCAGTGTTGAACAATCACTGTCTATCAATTTTCTGGTATGATCAGCTCTATGAGTATCTCAGATTCCCATCAATAATCATCTGTTTTTTTTTCTTTGGAGATAATTCTTTCAGTCAATCCCTTCATTAAATCTTTGTCTTATCACTCTTTTCCAGACTTTTTACATTTTTACTTTTGTAAAAGGTATGAGATATGAGTTATTGACCACCCATATTATTGAAACATGAATGAGCTATGGGAATTGTGTTCTCCCTTCAGTTGCATAGTCCAATTTACCTGTCAGAATAAGTAGAGGTTGTCTCTCTCTCATACCAACTCATACTTCCTATATTTAGTAAATATATAAAACAGCTGCCTATTAGTGTAGGAAGGCTGGAAATGTTTCTGAAAGTTATTTCCTTAATGATTTAAAGAATTATTCATTTTCATATTTTTTTAAGAAGTACTGCAATATTCATTGGTGATCAGAGGTCCTTCAAAATGGGTTAGAAATAATTCCTGGGGCAGGTAAATTGTTTTTCTTTGTTTCAAAGAGAATCCATTAAATTATTACATGAACTCTTAAAACCATCATGTTTAGGTTTTTATCTTTCTTTGTCCTCAAGCTAAAAATAATCACTGAACAGAGAAAATAATATGCGAATATGAACATTCTTCTGCCACACTTCGCACTGAAAGCCATTCAATCAGTTGCGCTTCCTTAGACAAATGGTAATATATCTACTTGCAGTAGTAAGAGATTGATGAGTTATTTATTTTGTCTCCTTATGAACAACTCTATCCTGTGTAGATCTTAAATGCTGTGCTATTTTTTCTGTTCATTAGACCTCTTACAGCTAAGTTATGAACTGTTAAGAAACTTTTTTTATTAAGATGATCGCTGATTTTCAAAGATTTTTTAACCCATTATTTCAAAATTCCCCTTCTAAACTAGTACAGTTTGATCTTTTTCCTTGTTCTTGAGGAGCTGTTTTTGGTGAGTGCTGTAAAATAGAGTTATTCTTTGATTAGATACAAAAAAGCAGTGTATTAAAGTGGAGTCATACTAGAAATTGTAATGTAGTAATTGTTCAGTTTGCTACTGAGAAAAACCTTTCGATAACTTTCAGGCAACATGGCATTTTTATGTGTTTTGTTGTAATTCATAATTTTTCCTCTAAAAGTTTAAGAATAAATAAAAGAGCTTCTAACTTCTCTACAAGGGCTAAACTGAACAAAGAAAAATCTACACTGCTAAATCAGTATTGTTCAGTCTGTCAGCTGAAAAATTAATGTAGAGAGACAGAGAATAGAAGCATAAAGTGGTATCCAGTGGATCCTCTGAAACACTAGAAACCAGCACAAATGTATTCATAAAGATGAAACATTCTGTTACAACTACCACTTGCTGACCTGAATTAGATTGATATTCACTTTAAACAGATAAACAGGAAAGATGACTGTTTGCCATCCTTAAAGACCAAATTCCATAGTGGCAGTACAGTTTGAAAGCTATTTTAACTACCCACAACTAATCAATAAATATTGAAATAATGTGCTGGAATTAACCTCTCAAGAGAAGTTTGATGTATCTTAATTTTTTACAGATTTTCTACTGAAATCTTCTCAATATTTGTATATCACATAGAAATACGATTTTCTATCTATAAATAGACATACACAAGTAACACATATGTATCTAAAGTTCCAAGAATTATTTTACTTACTTATAAGGATCTGCCTTTAGCACAGCAAAAGAAATTATTCAGCAGTTTGTTTTGTTTTTTTTTTTTGACTTTTAATAGAATTTCATATGAACATACTTTTCTGGTAAAATATGAAGCTTATTTCAACTCCATTATGTCTTTAACCATGGTATTAAGGAGGGGCCTCAAGAAAAACTACTAAATATTTGGGCAGGAAATTTGAAAAGCAAAACATTTCAGATTTGAGCTTCTAAACGAATGGAAGCAGACACAGACAATCATAGTGAGAGGTGGCTGGGAGGGTTAGGGCTCGTGATTTTTGAGTTGGTGTTTGTTAACATTTTGGAATAATTTGGATTTGGGTTTTTTAGCCATTTTGTTTGCTTTGGATTTTTTTCAACAGTAGTGTTTTAATCTTGCGTAAGAGATACTTTTTTTTCAAACTTTCATCTGTAGGTGATATACAGAAAGTAGATTTCTCATTTCTTCATTTCTTCATTCTAAATGATAATGGCTTGATTCAAAATGGGGTAAAGGCCTTTGGTTCAACTGCATCGTATTTCAGTAACTTACCATCTCTGGAAAATGGTGATAATAAATATATAAATATTTTAATTCCTTAATTTCTAGAATTATATAGATATTTTTAATTTTTTTCTTTTAAAGCCAAATCACATCACATTGGTCACCTGAAAACATCTATCTTGGTATAAAAGGATCTATATGGATTTTCTTCTAGTATTGTGAATTTAACTAGGTAAAAGTCTTTTCTGATTCATCACTGCGTTTGTCATTAGGTGTGACACTCTTCATCAGATCCTTTAGATCCTTATTTTAAATTGGTACGAAGTTTACTTTTTTATAAATTTACTTAGGACATAATTAACTGTCTTTAAATTTCATATACATTGATTTCAATTTTTTTTTCAAATTTCCAATTTCTATAACTGTTATACTGTTGTTTCCTTTAAAAAGGCAACATTTGAATGCAATCATAGTTCCATTGTAACTTTTTCATCATTACAAGATCAAATTTATTTTCCCTTCCCTTCTCTTTTGCTTACCAACTTTTTGAGGGTTGAGCTAAATTTCTTCTATTTCAACAGTGTTGCTTTTGTATTTCCAAGAAGTTTGGCATGGACATAGTGGTTGACTCAGATTTTTAGGTCCCACACTCATATCTGACCATGTCTTAAGGACAGAACAGATAATCTGTTTTTAACCCTTGACTGAATAATATTCATCCAGAATGTGCTACACATGGGGTGGCTATACTGTTCTTCAGACAATCAGCATTGCTTTGGCTATGAAATGAGTCGATAACATCACCATCTTTTTTGCCAACTTTCAGTTTTTCTTACATCTTAGACTGCTGGTTCTGGAAATTTGTCAATTAAAATGTATCCTTCCCTCCTATTTCTTCTGCCATGAATGGAATTATTTGTCAGAGAATACTAATGACACGTAAGTGTTCAGATGTACATTCTACCTTCCATGGGCACTCCAGAAAGCTTTTGAAAGCATTATCTTTAGTGAATATAAATGGTATAATTGGTAAATTACGTGCTATGAGACCCTATGGACCTGTCTGCGCACAGAAAGTTTCTGAAGTGAATAACCCTGGCAATTTTACTTGCTGTGAATAGGCTGACATCATGGTTTCATCCTAGCCAGCCCCCAAGCACCACACAGCCACTCACTCACTTCCCCACCAGCAGGATCATAGAGAGGATTGGAAAGACCAAAGAGAACATGTACATTGAGATAAAGACATTTTTAATGGGAAAAGAAAAAGTTGTGCACACAAGCAAAGAAAAACAGACAATTAATTCACTTCCAGTGGGCACAAAGATGTTCAGCCATCTCAGAACTGTCCATTGTGTGTAACAGTGACTTGGGAAGACAAATGCCACCACTCCAAACATCCCCCTACTTCTTCCTCTTCTCCTCACTTTATATACTGAGCATGATGTCATACATTCTGGCATACCCTTTGGTCAGTTTGGGTCCCCTGCCCTGGCTGAGTCTCCTCCTAACCTTCCATGCACTCACAATCTCCTTGACAGTGTGGCTGTAAGAAAAGAAGAAAAGGCCTTGTATCTGTGTAAGTCCTGCTCAGTAGTA
Organism: Tychaedon coryphoeus; assembly: GCA_013398595.1. Classification (NCBI taxonomy): domain Eukaryota; kingdom Metazoa; phylum Chordata; class Aves; order Passeriformes; family Muscicapidae; genus Tychaedon; species Tychaedon coryphoeus. The sequence continues at coordinate 131,707 of WBND01001273.1, forward strand.
ACAAAAACATCTCTGTATTATCAACCCTGTTGGTAATTTGTTCAGCACAAATCCAAACCCAGCCCTATATCAGCTATTCTGAAGAAAATTAACTCTACCCCATCCAAAACCAGCATGAATGACAAGCAGAAAATAGTGATTTTATGAAGTTAGAAGTAGAGGAGCCAAAAAAGATCAACAAGCTTTTGAAAAAATCTTCAGATCAATATTTGGAGTGCAAGTCATTTACATTTCATGAAGACTTGGGGATGTGGCACAGAGAGGTTTAAAATGGGGTTAGAAGATATAATCCTTTCCATATTTCAAAATATTTATCAGCAACAGACCTTCTGCTAACATTTTAAATTATATTATGTCATGACTTGTGATGTTCTTAATGTATAAGTGAAGCCTTACAACCTGTACTCAGCTTGTAAAATGTTTATGAAACCACACTTCCTAATGTATTCTAATAAAAATATTTTGCCTTTGTGATAACTGGGAAATTCCAAAACAATGTGATTTACAGATTAATAAAGATGATTTATGGAAGAAATATCAAAAAATCATGTATTATACATCACAGACTGCTGTCACTTTCACTGCATGAAATACAGAGAATTTATATAAAATCACCAGAAGACTATGCCTAATGTAAACAAGACAGTCTGTTTCCCCATCTCACAGTCACTTAATGTCTGGAGAGGGTTCAGAGATAGACTATGAATTAGAATGGTCTGTAATACAGACTATAATCAATGTAAAATTATATTAAAACTTCTATATATCTTCCTAAGTAAGCTCTGATATTCAATAATAGAAATTATAATAAGAAAATACTAGACTAGCCCACTTATCTAATTCAGTAAGTTTTGGGATTCATCATCTTAAAGTCCTTCCCGTAGAAAGAAGAATATATCTCCACTGAAGCTGCACCAGGAATTCTTAATTTACAAAGAGGCACTATTGTACAATTTTGGGGCAAAATTAAACAATTATGACCCACCGAATAGCATATAAAGACACAAAATAAAGGTACACTGTTTAAGCAACTTGATTAGGAAAGCATATGGTTATAAAGTGTAGAAGAAATTAATTTCAGGCATACTTTTGCCCTTTTTTCTGCATATCAAAAATATCCTGATAATACATATTGTAACAAAATTACTGTCTAAACAACATTATGTATTTCCTCCTAAGATTAGCCTGTGCAGTACATCTGAGAGCACCCCACTATCTCTGCAATTTTTTGTTGTGGCTCTAGCCCCTTTGAGGGGGAACCACTTCTCCCAGTTCCCATGGGACATAATCCCAGATAGTCTGAGACCACAAGTTGAATAAACATTAATTTCAAAATTATAATATATTGCAGATTATGTACAGAGGATCCTGCTGAGATAGTTGCCCTGAAACAAAAGAGACAACTCTGAAAAGTACACATACTTTGGTTCTGATCCACCTGGTTCAACAGCTAAGAAGCTGTTTAGTTTCTTGCACAGTCACAGTTGATGCAAAATATTCTTTCTTTAAATACACTTCTGCCCAGGGGATGAAATTTTTCTTAAGGCTTGTGAGATCACTACTCAGCATGCAACTTCTCCTCAAAAGCTTTATGTTATTCATATATTTGATGCTTAATCAAGCTATCAATTTTTGACACTTCTCCTAAGTATTGACTTTTACTACACAAAAACTCTTCTGATATGGTCAGGTAGAGCCATCTCCTAGCTGGAGAGTAAACATAACACTATGTAGTGGCCTAGAGCTTGGTCTCCTTAAATCCGGTAAAAGGATGAGGGTTCTGGAAGAAAAAATTCATAAATTTGACAAAGATTTTAAGGTTTTATGTTAGAGTCTATTTACCTCTGTGTGTAGCTGTTACAGCATGAGACCTGTTAAAAGTACTTGAATAAATGAAGCAGGACTCCTATTTTGCAGCCAAAGAAAGTTGAAAATGTCAGCTATAAATATTAACGTTTTCTTATCCTTTTTAGTATTTACTTTGTTTTAGTTCATAATACAGTTCCAACCAGGAACTGATTGAAAGATACTCTATGTGTATTTTTGTTCTTTTCTGCCTTTTAAAATGAGAATTTAATTTCTTAGATTTCAGCAGTTTCCCAGCTCATTACAAAATGATGTCCCACTTCTTTCTTTTTCACAAGACAATAACTGAGAATAGAGAGGTGATAACTGCTTGGTGCTGGCTAATCAGAACCAACCTACAGCTGAGCTGATCATAAATTTTGTGCAGCAGCAGAGGACTAATATTTAATGGAATTCCATGGTGATCTGTGGTTAAAAAGAAATCACATTTTCAGCATACTGTGCTCAACATGGATATGTTTCACGATGTATCACACTGGGCATAGCCACATAGTATGACTCCAGTTTTTAGCATGCTTTTGTGATGAAGGGAGTGTTGTGTCAGTCACATACATTTTTGATATAGAAAATAACCCTTTCAACTCATAAGAAAATTTTATTTGCTTGAATTTTTGTGGTCAAACCAAAAGTTTCTTTAGCAGGTATATTCCAAATATTTGATATTAAAAATATTTTTATGTTTAAAGTCTGATCCAAAAAACCAAAATCTGTGGATTTTAATTTTTTTCCCTCTTCTTGCATTCTTACATTCTTCAGGATCAGGGGGTTGTCTGGGATTGTCTCAACAGCCCCTTATATATTTGGTGTTAGGTTTCCTGTTCTTACTAATACCTCTAGATCTTTGCAAAACATCCATAGTATCCTTTAGTAAGCAAGACAAAGTCAGCCTTTGTTCTTTATCTCCAGAGTATGATTAGAATTTTGTGACTGTTGTACTACTAAAACCTCAGACATTATTTCTGATCTCCTGGGCCATCCTGACTGATTTTCTCTGTCAGTTAGAGCAAGGTTAACCAAATCTTTACTTCTGAGAGCTCAGTTTTACAAAATTAAACTAAACAATATGCCTGAAGCTTAGAAGTTGCAGGAGTGTTATTTGCATATTTTTTTTACCTTTTTTTTTTGGTTGTTTTGCAATTTGCTTTTAATCCATCTGTGCTTGCACAAATTCAGTTCAGGATACAAATGAAAATGAAATCCTCAAATACTTAAACAAATAATACCATTGCCATTTTTCTGTGTCATCCCTTGAGAACAATAATTCATAGAATTCGTAAGATATCATAATTCTTACACTGGTATTGTATTCTCTCTGTAAATGATTAATAGCACAAAATGCATACGAAGCTATCTGTATCCAACGAGACCTGCTGAAATTCACATAGTTAATAAAGCTGATGTATGTAATTATGTATAAATGTGATGGGTACCTTGCCCAAGTGCCTAACTCCACCCAGCTGCTTTCGCACTCCCATTCCCCAACAAGACTGAGGGAAAAAACAAGATGAAAAAAACTTACAGGTCAAGATAAAGATATGAAATATGGTCATGGCTCATATTGCTAAAAAGTTGAGTGAAGCTGTTGTAAAGGAGTAGAGATCCTCAGGGGTGGGCACTGGGTCAGTGTGGACAGTGCTGGAGGCTTAGGGAAATTCCAGCCAGGCTTTTTTCCAGGATCTGAGCTGTCTTAGCTCTAGCTCAAATTCTCTACGAGGCTGTGAGACTTTCTCTGCTCTGGCCAGGATTCTTCCCCAGGATGATAGCTTTCTTATAGATAGAAAGCAATTAATAATATAGATTAGCACCTGGTATTGACCGTGGGACAGCACGTAATGCATATGACATGGGATGTTTTCTCCTGTTGCCCAATGAGCTACTGTCTTGTCTTAGTTTCACAAACCATCCTAGAAATATAGGTCGGGTTTTCAATAAAGTACTTCTTTTGCCCAAGAAGTGTATTGCTATTATTCGCCTCTCCCAGCTCGATGGCGACAGGTCAGCACTGCTTGCCATCTTTGTTAGCAATATGGGTAGTAGGATTGAGTGCACCTACAGCACCTTTACTGACAGCTATGTGGTGAGGTTGACATGCTGGAGAGAAAGGTTGGTATCCAGAGGGACCTGGACAAGCTTGACAGGTGAGCCTTGCAAAGTTCAAAAAGGCCAAGTGCAAGGTCCTGCACATGGGTTTGCTCAGTCCAAGCACAGGCTGGGCAGAAAATTATTTGAAAGTAGCTCTGAAGAGAAAAATTTGGGGGTATTGGTTAATAAAAAGGTCAACATGACCTGGCAATGTGCACTTGCACTATAGAGTGCCAACTGTTTTCAGAGCCGCTTCAAAAGCAGCATGTCAGGAGATCAAAGGTGGTGTTTCTGTCCCTCTACTTCAGCTTTGGGATCCTCAACACAAGAAAGACGTGAACCTGTTGGATCAAGTTAGAGGAGGGCCACAAAGATGGTCAGAGGTCTGGACAACCTCTTCTGTTTGAGAGAGTTGGGTTGTTCAGCCTGGAGAAGAGCAGGCTCTAGGGGCCCTTATAGCACCTTCCAGTACCTAAAGGGGGTTACAAGAGCTGGATAGGAAATTTTACAAGGACACATAAGGGTTAATGGCTTTAAACTGGAAGAGGGCAGGTTCAGATTAATTTATATGAAGGGAATCTTAACTGTAAGGGCCATGAGGCACTAGAACCAGTTGCCCAGAGGAGCTGTGTTCTATCCCTGGAAGTGTTCAAGGCCAGGTTGGATGGGGCTTTGAGCAGCCTGATCTATTAGAAGGTATCCCTGCCTGTGGCATGTGGTTTGGAACTAAATGATCTACAGGATCCTTTCTAATCCAAACCATTCTATGATTCTATGTATTGGGCATCTCACATTTCTCCCAGAGATTTCAGTTGAAATGAAAGGATTGAAACTCTTCTGTTTAGTCAGGTGATGTATAAGCCTGTCATAAGCAGTTCCAGCGCCTACAGTGACTCATACATTTGTTTTATCTTGTTTGCCTATTTTAGGGTGAAATGGATAACCATCCAGATGTATTTAATTGTTTCTATTGATTAAAGTGGGGACATCAGTCTTGGTCACTGGGTAGAGTGCAAATTGTAAGTTCCATTTTCCTGTATTTTCCCCATGTTTATTCCTTTTTGATTCACCATATTAAAAACAAAACAAAACAAAATCAAGACAAAAATCAACAAGACAAAGCCCTTTATTGAGTCAGGCCTAGAGTAATGTCTTTAAACATTGCATTTAAAAACAATTGCTCTCAGAAGTTATGCAGTGCTAAAGGAGGCCAAAACTCTGCCCATCTACTTCTGTTACTTGTCTAAAAAGCAAGAAGAAAGAAAACAATTATCATCAAAAACATGGAGATCTCAGCTGGTGATCTGGAACTATAGCAAACACATTATACTCAAGAAGAAAACAGCAACCTTACATTCAATAGTTTCCAAAATTATATGTTAAGGACTTTGAACATTCTTTTCCCCTGGTTTAATTGAAGACAAAATATTAACAGATAAGTCCATGGGAAAATATGTGGATTTTTTATTCCTTAAACAACAGGCATTTGTTACTGAAAAACTGCAACACAGTAAAGTTCCTGATCAATCCTTACAGTGTAATGCCCTCCACTGTGAACAAATAGATGGTATGTGTGAAAGATAATTAGATAGTGGCTTGGAAATAATATGATATCATCATAGCAGAGAGTCACAGGTCATGCCCATACTGTGAACAGAGGGAAGTGCAGACTTCCTTAACTGGCCCTGACTGATTCAGCTCTGCAGCAAGCAGCAGGAGAGTTAAACCCAAGCTGTATTCTGTTTGGGCTGATTAATCATGCTAACAGGGATATAGTGTTACTGGGACTGAATCATAAAAACATGCTGGGTGTTATGCTGCACCATGGAGAAATGATTGCTTGAGCCAATGAGAATGAATATCTCTATCAAAACATCGTATTCTGCAGCATAGCCTTGGTAAGTTTCAAAGGGAACTTTTTCCAGGATTTGTTTTATTGCAATAAAATAGATATGGGTTGGTTCTTTCTTTTTTTCAGGTGGAATTATATGGGTGTTCTTATTTAAAAAATTAAGAGATCTCTTAACTGGAAGTGAATTGTTGAATAATCTAATCATTGTTTCTTCAAATTGTAGTATTTCTTTTGATAATGGGATTTTAATTTGCTTTGAATAAGCTGTCTTCTGATTTTGCCATAAAAATTCTTAGATTTCAGGGCTTTAATGTGATACAGTTTTCAAAAACAAGTTATATTTTATATAAGTATAGAATCATTGAATCTTTGGAAAGATTGGAAATATAAGTTCACAGAGTGCAACCTTTCACTGAGCATCATCTTGTCAGGTAAACCATAGCTCTAAGTGCCATGTTCAGGCACATCTTGAATACTTCTAGAAAAGGTGACCACCTTCCTTGGTGGTCCACTACAAAGCTTAACCACTCTTTCAGTGAAAAAAAATTTTCCTAATATCTAATCGAAACGTATCCTGGTACAGCTTGAAGACATTTCCTCTCATCCTGTCACTTGTTACCTGGGAGAAGAGACCAACATCCATTCACTACTTCGTCTCTTCAGGTAGTTGTAGAGTGATACAGCCTCCCCTGAGGCTGCTTTTTTCTGAGCTAAATAGCTCCAGAGACCTCAGATGCTCTTCATAGGACTTACTCTCTGGAGACTTCTTTGTTGCTCTTTCAACACAATCCAGGGCTTCAATGTCTTTCTTGCAGTGAGGGGGCCTGAAAACAGTACAAAGTATTTGAGGTATGGCCTCACCAAATACAAGGGGATGATCACTGCCCTTGTCTGCTGGTTACACAATTGCTGATACAAGCCAGGCTGACACTGGCCTTCTTGGCCACCCGGGCACACACTGGCTCATGTTCAGCTGCTCATGTTCAGTTGGCTTTTGACCAGCACTCTCAGGTCCTTTTCTGCTGGGCCACTTTCCAGCCACTCCATCCCCAGCCTGTAGATCTGCATGGGACCCAAGTGCAGGACCTGGCACTTGGCCTTGGGGAACCTGTCACTATACACGGAGAGCGGCGTATAATAACAAACGACTTCTTAAGCAAGAGAAGCAAAAGAAGCATTTCTTAAGCAAGAGAAGCAGAAGAAGCATTTTATTGAAAAACCGAACCATATTTATAGAGTGGTTTGCAAGCCTCAAACAGGACAGTAGTTCATTGGACAATAGGAGAAAACATCTCCTGTCACGTACATCACGAAACTGTCCCTCAGTCAACACCAGGTGTTAATCTCTGTTTATTAAATCCTTTCTGTTTACAAGAAAGCTATCACCCTGGGAAAGGCTCAGGCCGGAGCTCAGAAACTGTCTCAGCCTGGGAAACATTCTCCCAGTCAGAGAAAAATAAAAAGAGCTCAGAACCTGAGAAAAGGCCTGGCAAAAATCTGCCTAGGCCTTCAGCAGTGTCCGCAGGGAACCTCATGCAATTGGTCTCAGCCCATTGATCCAACCTGTCCAGAAACCTCTGCAGAGCCTTACTGCCCTCCACAGGTTGACACTCCCACCCAAATTGATGTTGTGTGCAAAATGATTGTGGATGTCTTCTATCCCCTCACTCAGGAAGCTGATAAAGATATTTAATGGGGCTGGCCCCAGTGCTGCATCCTGGGCCAAACGCTAACTGGATTTAACTCCATTCACCACAACTCCTTGGGTGAAATTCCCACTTTTCCCAATAATACTGTTATTTGAAGATTATGAAGTGGAAAAGACAATCATTTTCTATCTTATCAAGACAAGGCCATGTACATAAAGATTTCAAACAAACTACATGCTAAATTCCTGAGTCAGAGCAGAACAGTTTTACAGCAATTCAAACACTGATTCTTATACATTTATCAATTCCTTTAGCTCCCCTTTTCTTGTCAATATCTTGAAAATAGGATTGGACAGACAGGCGGGTGACTGCATTCTTGTGTCCTAAGCAGAGTCATTTAATAGGAATAATAAAAGGAAAAGGAAAAGGTGAGCTATTCTGAGCTTGTGCAATACTACTGCTTATACAATGCTAGATGTGTGCAAAGCACACTAAATTTCCTTGTGCCATAATGTTTGTTTCAGTTTCTTTGGTAGAATAAAAAATGATACATATTTTATAGACTTATAAATGTAAAACTTTCATAAAGTACATTCAGTAAGTTGCCAAATAAATCAGGAACATATTTTAAAAATGTATGAACAGTTGCCTGCTTTCATATATAAATTCACTTTAAAAAATCTGTATATGTCAATATAGTAACTGAATTAAAGCTGTATATCTAATCTACAGTCCTCCTAGCTTTTCTGTAAATCTTCTTCATTGTCAGAAAACAAACCTGTAAATGAAAACTTATGATAATGGAGACTTCTTTCTACAATAACTTTTTTTTCACTCTGACAGTAGCCACAAAGTGACATATAAGGTCTGACAATACCAACTACATCAATATTTAATGAACTGTGATTGCTGACTTCTTTTGCTTGGTGTGAAGTTAAAACAAATGTTTCCATTGTAATTTTTGACCTATATCCGCATTTATTAACAGAACAGAACAGAACAGAACAGGGAAGGGAAGGGAAGGGAAGGGAAGGGAAGGGAAGGGAAGGGAAGGGAAGGGAAGGGAAGGGA
>WBND01001273.1:140313-160692 GCA_013398595.1 Tychaedon coryphoeus
GAAGGGAAGGGAAGGGAAGGGAAGGGAAGGGAAGGGAAGGGAAGGGAAGGGCCAAATGTAGAATCACAAATCCATTTTACAAATAAAGCTGTTGCAAATTCCATGTTAGTGAGCTCTAAAGTTCAGTTTTCTAGTTCTCTTTTGCATTCATTATGCTTATTCACAAAGCCTAGCTAAAATTTTCCCAGCTATGGAGATAGCTTTCATGTATGCAAGTGATTGTTATTGGTATCCAAGAGAGCTACACAGTCATCAGAGGGAGTAAAGGCTGTATTTAGGGCTCATTTATTCTTTTTTTACGTGGCAAATTTCTACATCCTTTGCCATAGCTTGAGAACACTCAGTACAGGGATAGGGATATAAAACTACATTGTAATCCTGAGATTACTTGAGTAATGGACTTATCCACAGTGTATGCTGAGACTGGTGTTCTATGTATTGCCATCTGACACTATTCAAGTGTCAGGGAATCCATTTCCTTCTCTTTCTCTGAAATAATTACAAGAAAAATCCAGCCAAAGAAAAAACATGGTAAGATACCCTTGAGGGCTTCTTCTAATGGTTTGTACAATGGTTTATATTACTCAAGTAGGGCAAAATTATTCAGATGACACATTATCCAGACCTTACATGTATGTAAAGACATCAGGGAATATTTTCACTTTTTGATGTACCCCTCCCACAAATGAAGTATATAAGCTTAATATACATAACTCAGCTCTTCATTGTTGGAAAAATGCTTATGTTATTATGATTCTCAGCAACTTCAGGCTGAAGAAAGATGAGCCAGAGATAATTCAGAAGTCTAAATTGCTATGAAGAGCACTGTGATAGACAATCATCAAGATGTGAATGCAACTATTGCCCCTTTCCTCTGAGGCTTACTCGCACATCTTTGTGAATATCTTCATAATTCTGGATAGCTCCAATGCTACTGCAAGTTTTTAATTTCTCTTTGTTGCTCATAATAAACATACCTAATAATACAGATTGTCCTACTAAAATTAATAGTATTTTTGTTAATGGTGCAAAATCATAATGAGATTTTACACCATACTATCCCTAAAATTAAAATAAAAATCTATTGTTTTGAAAGAAATTTTGTGAGGTGAAAAATTAGACAGGTTGTAGAACTGAAATGGTTGAATTTAGTTCTATGAAGCCAAGATGACTCTTCATTACCTGCTTTGTTCTTTGCAGAAAAGGATCTGGAATCCAGGTGGACAAGTTAAACAAGAGTCTGCAGTCTAGCTTTGTAGGGGAGAAATTCTGCCTGAGCATCACAACATTAACCAGTTAGAGTAATGCCATCAGGTTCAGGGTGGTGATTTCTCCCCTCCATTCAGCACTTGGAAAAGAAGATTTGGGCTTCCCAATACAAGAAGCATATTGATGTACTGGAGCAAATCCAACCCAGGATCATCAGGATTCTTAGTACATGATGTGTGAGGAGAAGCTGAGATCTGGGTGTAAGGTAAGAGGAAATATAATTGTGCTTCAGCTACTCAGTGGAAAAGCATAGCAGGGGGGAAGATTTGTAGGTGCAGAATCCTCCTGAAGTTGCACACTGATAGGACAAGGGGCCATGGAGACACAAGATGCCATAAAGAAAATTTCAATTAGATCGGGAGATGTTTTTCTCATGAGGATGGTCTAACATCAGGACAGGCTGTAGAAGAAATTGTGGAACCTCAATCCTTGAAGACACTCATAACTCAGCTGATCAGAGCTGTGAGCAACCTGGTCTATGCTGACCCTTCTCTGAGCAGGTGGACGGACCAGATGTTCTACACATGACCACTTCAATCTAACATATTCTAAAATTATATGATTATATGATTATATGGTTATATGATTATATGAAAACTTTCAGGTTTAGAAAGTTGTCTAGTGCTATTTCTATGGCATGTCATCTATCAAACCAGTCATTTCCTTACAGAATTATATCAAATTGGTCAAGCATGGCTCCCCCTAAGTGAATTCATGCTGACTATCCTTGACAATTTTCTTGTGTTCATATGTCTGAAAATGGCTTCCAGGATTAGCTGCTTCATGAAATGCTGGGTGTATCAACTACATTCCTAAGTCAGTTAAATGAATACATAAATTAATTGCATACATTTGCCAGGTATGCAAATTTGTATTTGGTTGAACTCCTTTGAAATATAAGGTAATTGAAAATTTATGATTTAATTCTAAAATTTAAGGTTGCAGATGCACTAGATAAATCTTTATCCTACAAAATATTGAGGCACAAATTTACATGACACATCTCTAGAAAAAATATCTGTTAATAAATCATCTGGTGTACAATATGCAATTCAATCATAGGTTGGCATAGAAACTAGGTTCAACATTCTCCCTAGCAGAGAGAAAGCAGTACAAAATCTTGAACATTTGCAAGCTGTCACTCTTAACTGCCTTATACTCTGAAAACTAAGGTTTACGGTCTAGAGACACTTATAGGAAACTAAGCCAAATAAATCAAGATGACTGTAATTCTTGCCATGAATCCTTACTGGCCTCTTTCCAAAATAACTATAAAATGTTGCAATTGAGGGTTTGGCTTTACTGTGTATTTTGTCTTTATTATTACTTCAATCCACATACTGAAATCCCCTGTTTAGCTTAAGGGATCCTTCAGAGTTGAGCTAATTTGATCAATATTGGAAAAGTGAATGTCGCTGTTGCTCAGGATAATAGTGCTTAGGGGACTACAGCAAAACTTCTCATTCTTTATATGTTATGTGATTTTTTGCCGTGATTTCATTCACTCTGGTTTTTTCGAGTTTCAGTAACTTAAATGTGACAATATGATCCAACCTCTGCAGTGCAGATAGATTGTGCATAAGAAAAATGGACATGCTGTCCCATTAAGGGACATAGCATTACCTATGTAAATATCACCATTGGAGATAGTGTTTGGAGACCAAACCCCACATCTATTACAATCCTGAAGTCAGCACAAGATAGATAAAAAAATCAAGTTAGATAAATTCAGTCTTCAGTTTGTAATAAAATTCTTCCAACTATCAGTAATGATAACTATAGAACAATCAAAAAGTACAATGATAGACAAAATGTAAGGAAATTAGCAGATTTATCTTATTAGTATTATAGGTATTATTTTTATAAGTGTTATTTTTCAAATGCATATTTTATTATGTCCTGATTGAATATGTCTAAATTACTATGATTGCAGCTTCAGGGATCAAGGTCTGATATACATACATAAAAGCTATTTTAAAAATGAAAGTGGAATAAAATAGATTATTTTTAATAATTTCAAAAATTACCAATGTTTTGTGCTAGTAGTTTTACAATTTCTCACCTCAAATGTTAAGTACTCATGAGAATAATTGGCAGTTTTTAGGCCAGATGATAATAATGTGATTTACTTGCAACAAAATTAAATTAGTATCCATTTCTTTATACAGATGAATATATATTTTATATGTTACTTGCATGGATATGTTTCCATGTTTAAAAGAGCAGTTAATAGTGACCAGAGTGCATATTAGAAAAAGGGAGAAATGAAGAGTGATAAATGGTAGAAGGTTAATTTCTTCTTTAATATGAAAATATTCCTAACCATGTGCATCTCTATTCCTTGGTATGAAAGCACTGAAACTTGAGTGAAGAAATGTTGTAATAGGAAATGTTATTATATTGAGACATGGGGATACAACAATAACACAGTAAATAGTACTGGTTTTCCATTCAACAATAAATAATATTTTTAAGGAAAAGTATTTTGTTATTTTTAAGTGGAAAAAATTATTTGAGTTTCTGTGAACATATTTAGGAAAACAATTTGTTTATGTATTTTAAATGCTTCAATTATATGAAATGAAAAAAAAAAATAAACTGTTCAGTGTGTTGTTGTTCTGTTTATTTCCAATTGTGTCCATATTTACACCCTATGACGGACACAGCCTTGATTGCTGGGTTTGGTACAATGTTAGAGATACCATGCAGTACATAACTCCAGAATTCAAGACTCTGTCCATCAAAGCATTAAACGGCATCCACACATTAAATCTTTGCTCTTTCATTGCTTTTATTAATAAAATTCATATCAGATATGCAATATAAAATTCTTCTATTTATTAATGGCTCAGAAAAATAGAATATAGTGTATACTTTATCTGTAAAGTAGAAAGAAGCTAAGAGGAAATAATTGCATTTTGGGAAAGCTCAGGTGTGATATTTCCAGGAAAACGGCTGAAGGCATGCCTTTTTTTCACCTTATGTAATAATTTAATGCACCTAATAAGACATTATAATGAAAGAAATATTATTATAAGAGAATGTTATGAATATTTGGTATATTGTCTATAAGATTTGCTTCTTATATTGACATTTTTGGACTGCAACAGATGAAACACTGCCAGTTTATATATCTTATTATTTTAAGATGTGCAAGGTTTGCCTCAAGCCACAACAGTGATTCTCAAAATGATAGGAAACATTTAATCAGATGAAAGACACACTATTTATGCTGAAAAAAAATACATAGTTAAGTTTAGAATGATTAGAATGTTGGAGTTCACACATCTTCCTTGAACCATGAGTAAACACAGGAAGCAGAAATTCCTTTTACCTTCGGAGGTGATTACCTATAATCTTAGGGTAAAAATCTATGATTGAGGCACAGGCCTTTAGGGTTTCATGTTGTTTCAGGAGGGTGTCCACATACCATATGGGTAGTTTCATCATAAGATGTATTTAAATTAAGTAAATTCTGCACCAATAATGTAGAAATACAAGCACAGCAGAACGTATTTTGGTGTTTCGTACACATTTGAGATCTCTGAAGCCTAGCTTAACCATGCAATGGCTCAAAGTCTCTCAAGGGCTTTTGCGAACTGTCCAGTTATGGTGGTCAGAGAGAAGATAAAGCAAGACAGTTGGGAAAGAGAGTGGGAAGAAACATTCCCATTGTCCAAGAAACTTACTATGAAAGTAAAGGGTAGCATTGGCAACAACTATTAAAATCTCTCACCTGAAGTTCTACTTATCTTATTCCATTTTCCATTTGTATAGATTTTTGGCTTATTCACTTTATTTTGAATCTGATCTAATGTTATTTGTTTAAACAACTTGTTTGCACTCAGAGATTAGCCTAATTCTGTAGTAGAGATCACCTTGTTACACTGGTTTTCCTTACAGCATCCTTTTCAATTTGTTTTAATTTAACCCCAGCCATCAACTAAACCCCACCCAATCGCTCAATCATTCCCCTTCAGTAGGATGGAAGAGAGAATTGGAAGGTTAAAAGTGAGAAAACTCATGGGCTGACACAAAGACAGTTTAATAGGCAAGGTAAAGTGCACACATGAAAGCCAAGCTAAACAAGGAATTAATTTACCACTTACAGTGGGAAGGCAGGCATTTGGCCATTTCCAAAAAGCCAGGCTCCATCATGCTAGCAGCGCTTAGGAGAACAAACACTATCACTACTGCTTCCTCCAGCATTGTATGCTGAGAATGATGTGATACATCTGGGATGTTCCTTTGGTCAGTTGGGATCAGCTGTCCTGGATGTGTCTCCTCTGACCTCATGCACCACCCCCAGTCCCTGCTCAGTGGGGTGGGGTGAGAGGCAGAGAAGACCTTGGGTTCTTGTGAACACTGTTCAGCAATCATGAAAATGTCCGTGTCTTATCAACACTATTTCTAGCACAGCTAGAACAGCTGTGCTAGAATACAGTTGCCATGAAGAAATTTAACTCTATCATAGTCAAAGCCAGCATAAAATTGTAGATGAGTTAGAAGGTACTCTGCATGCCTTATTTTGTTGCATTCAGATAAGCTATAAATTGCAATGTCAACCTTAATGTAATGCTAACCTTAACATGTAAATATTAAATTTTCATGAAAATATATCTCATAGTTTTCTCTAGAGTGGGCTGAAAGGAAACCAAATCAGAACCACCCTTTACGAACTTTCCTTTGTTTACTGGCTTTATGATTGTGTCAAATAAGGCTGTGATGCTTCTCTCACTGATGGCAATAAAAAGTAATATATCACAGCCAGTGGAACTTGAAAAGAATGAAGAAAGGTAGAGTTCATTGCAAAGTCTTTGAAACAAGTGGAAATACCTCTATTGTCCACAGAAGGAAATGGCGCTGGTATTACAGTACAGGAAATTCTTTGTTTAAATGTCATGGCTTCTCATCCTCTAGAATCAGTTCAGAAATACAGTTTTGCCACTACATGAGGAATATGATTAATAACTCTTTGTGCTGGGTAAGTGAGCAGGATGATGAAACACTATTAAATGGTTCAGAGAGTACTTGTTCTAGCCATGCAGCCAAGATCCCACTTGACACTGGAATGAAAGTCTTTAAGTCTCATAGGAGTTTTCTATTAAATGCAATGTGTTCTATCTCAGGCCTTAGAAAAGACTGATGTTTTTTGTTTATTTGTTTTGGTTTTTTTTACTTTTAATTTGTGTGTGTGTGTGTGTATGCATATATCTCACAACAATATCCTTCATTCTATTAGAAATTCATAACATTAAAAAAAAAAGAGCATTGGGGAAGGGACAAAAAGAGAATATTGAAGTATAAAATATATTCATTAGTTAGAATCCAGGAAATATATGTGACAATTACACTACAAGCCAATGTGCAAAACCTATGCCATGCACCTTTTCTGATTTCAGTTTTCTGTGAGCTGATACCTAATATTTGATATCCAAGAGAAAAAAATGTAGGTGGACTTTTTATCCTTTCTGTGCTTCTCAAAACTTAAGATATTGTGAGTCTTCAGCTGCCAGGAATTTCAAAAGGTAATTAGGTCAATCACAACACCATGGTCCTGAAATAAAAGAGTTAAGAATTTGTCTAATACCTCACATATTTGGCAGATGGGTACCCATACACCTCCTAGTTCTAAGGCTACAATCAGCTTTTGAAATACTAATATTAAATCTATAAGATATATATATATAGATCCTTTCCAACTAAAAAATTAAAGAGCTGAAGGGGAAAATCATGTTTTCTTACAAAACAGCTCAAAGCCAAAGATTCTCAGCAGATGATAAGAAAGTAGCTACTGTCCAAAGCTGTTTGCTTCTCCAAGAATGCTTTCTTTCAGAGAGTCTCCTTTACATTTCAATAAACTCATTTGATCACATTTTTAATAAGTAAAATATGGTACAGGGTTTATATTGTATATTCTTTAACTCAATTTCAGTTAGTTCTAGAAACAGAATTTGTTTATGTAACTGATTAACTGGCACCAAATTAGGTCAAACACTGTTGACACAGTTTGGAGCTGTAATTGGTTTCTCTAATTGGTAACTATAAACCAGAATGTAATCAGCTCAGAATAAGCACACTCTGTGCTATTAACCAGTAAAGTTTGGGATCTCTTGGGAAAGCTTTGCAAACTGTACACTACAAACAAGATTAAAAGTCTGTCAGCCTCATTGTGCTGTTTTGAAATTTATTTTGTAGAGTCAGCCATACAGAAGTGTAAGAACACGTATTTGTCAAACACCAAGGAATAAGGTTAACAGCTCTACCTTGATGTGGAAGCCTCCACCTCAGAGAACAGATTTGAATATTATATAATTTTTCTTACTGTAACTGAAAAATCAGCTTTCAGATATAGTATCCTGGCTGAAATTTTATCAAATTGCGTGTATCCTGTAAACAGATCTATCTCTAGTAAACAGAGTTATGCAGAGGTGCAGAAAAACCAGGGAATTTTAAGCCTAAAAATCTTTATGTAAAATAATTTTAAAAAAATTAACTGCCTGCTTGTTTGGAATGGTCAAGTATGTATTCTACTCTTAGGAGAAAACCCACAGAAAAAGCATGTGACCACTTCCAGTGGCTGGAGTCAGACTAATCTCAGTTTATAAAACCTCATTGTCTGTAACATCGTCCATATGACTACTAATTGAGGCTACACTCTTTCTTTGCAAAAGTGGATATGCAAATAAGACTAGAAGGAAACTCAGGATCATCTACTCTGTCTCAAAGGTAGGTTCTGAAAAAGCATTGGTGGATTTTGCCTACATTTTTCTAACATTCTCAAAACCAAAGATTGCACAACATTTTAAAAAGTATCTAGGTTTTATTAGGCCTTCCCTTCCCTTCCCTTCCCTTCCCTTCCCTTCCCTTCCCTTCCCTTCCCTTCCCTTCCCTTTCCTACTTCCCTGAAACTTCCCTGAAACTTCCCTGAAACTTCCCTGAAACTTCCCTGAAACTTCCCTGAGACTTCCCTNTCCCTTCCCTTCCCTTCCCTTCCCTTCCCTTCCCTGAAACTTCCCTGAAACTTCCCTGAAACTTCCCTGAAACTTCCCTGAAACTTCCCTGAAACTTCCCTGAAACTTCCCTGAGACTTCCCTTCTCTATCTCAAAATAGACCTCCAGATAATATTTTTCTTGATAATAATTTTTATGCACTCATGGGCATTACCAGATTTTCAACATCAAATGAAACACAAATACATATGTGCTTTGAGTTAAGAACCTCCTGAGAGGAACCTCATTGAAAAATAGGCAATAAAAAAGCCCAAACCAAAAACAAGACAAGAGACTTATTTTTAAATGAGCAGTAAAATGCCTCAGTTCAATGTAACTCCTTTCAGTTGTAGCTGTAACATTGTTTAATGATTTGGTCTGATTACTCAGGATTAGGTTGCTTATTACCTGTTTCTGATTGAACATCTTTGTGCATGTCCTTTATATTATTTTTTTCTTTTTCAATCTACAGTATAGAAACAGCCCTGCTTGAAATCAAGGCTCACATAACTCAAAATTCTATTAAAATTTGGAATTTGAATTGTGTCTACTGGAGATGTGATACTTGGAAGATGATAAAAGGACTCAGAACCAGGAAAGCATTGGAGAAATATAACCATACCGCAAGTCTGAAAACTGTAGGATTGTCCTCTTTGCCACAGTAGCAAATGAACAGAGCTCTAGGGGTGTGGTAATGGTGAAAGGAATAAGAACGTTGGTGACATTTTCCTAGATTGCTGATGAAAGAGAAGAGATTTCTTTCAAAGTTATAAATGTTGTGTTGTACCCAGGTCTTTAATTTTATATGCAGGGAATCCTCCCTAAGAAAAAAGGACAGCTGGACAATAGTTCATTTGACAAAGTGAGGAGCTCTCATCTCTGAAAGTAAATTTCCTAGTCCAAACAAAAGCTTTTAATTATACTAGATAAAGGAAAGTAGATAAAGAGAAAAGAAGGTATAGAAACAGAGTAAAGAAGTGACCCTCACAATCCTCATGTGAAAACAGAATGACTATAGGTCCATTTCAAGTATTGCAGCACAGGTGGCTCAGTATGGAAACCACAAAAGGAATTAAAGTTCATTAATTGTGTAGAGTTATGACAATAGTGGGATTAGAGAGTTTTCATGTGATAGTACAAAAGGTTGGAGTGCTGCACTGGATGAATACTGGCTCCATTAAAAGAGCACGCAAGCTAGCATCAAGAAACATGATATTTCACAAAGATTAGTTGGAAAACAATGGTAAAGTTAAGGAGAAATATCCATCTTTCAGGTGCAGAGTCTTCCTGAAGGTGCACAGTGCTAGGATGAGAGGCAGTGCAAACTGCCATATGGAAAATTCCAATTACATCTGGATATGTTTTACTGTGAGGGTTATCAAACAGCATGAGAAGCTGTTGTGGATGTGGAACCTCAACCCTTGAAGATGCTCACAACTTAGCTGATCAGAGCAGCCTGATCTACACCAGCCCATCTTTGAGCTGGTAGATGGACTAGATGACACTTAAGGCCCATTGCAACCTGTTATTCTACAGTTCTACAATTCTTTTGCAATAATTAGGAATTTAGATGTATGTGAATTTTGAGAAATAATAGTGCTATTTGTCAAGGAAATAATTCAGTGGGTTTTTGAGGTTTCCACTTTTCTAGTTTATGCAATTGCAGGTTGATCAGTAGTGTTTTCTAACAATAGAGGAAAATAGCATATACAATACGATAACTTATTTCTTACCACCTGCTTTTACTTTTCCCAATCTTCTTATTATTTCCAAATTCTCCTTTGGATATAAACAAAAACTATTATATTCATATAATAAAATCAGCTATATTCATGATTGTTTTTCTAGTCTGTCTTTATGCATAGCAGAATTTCCTTATTTTTATTTAATATCTAAGTTTTAATGGAAAGTCTCACAAATATTTATAGTTCTTTTACTGAAAGTTTAAATACACCAGTAGGGTACTGAAGTATAAATAAATTATAATTATTAGCTAGATATAAAGGTATTATTACCTGAACCACTTTAAAACTAAAACGAGTTTTTAGAGAGCAGAAATTAGAAATTAAAGTTCTCTGTAAATACAAAACACAAGTTTTAGTTTCCATATATCTGTTGCTTCTGCAGTATTTCTAACGGACATACCCAAGTTCTACATAATACTCAGATTTGGAATTCATATTGGGTCATTTTCATGAGAATCTACTCCTATTTTTTTTTTAGGTTTTAGGTTATGGGCTAAGTGTTATACCTTCACAGTTTGGCCGCAAAAATAGATCTAAAAAAATACTGCATTTTAATTCAGGTTCCCTAAGTGAAATTATAATCTGCTGTGTTTACTTGTTCTCTTTGTAACTGTAGATGTCATTGGCGATTCTAGCACTCATATTTCTATGATAGATAATCCTCAGTGCAGTCAAGTAATATTAAAATTTTTCTATCATTCCTGGGAGGTATAGTGCTTCATTTTCCCTTCAGTCAGGCCAGCAACAAATGGAAATTCTATATAGAAAATGGTTTTTTGTCTGTTTTTTCATCATCATCGTATGGTTTCACCAGTAAAAACACACTGAAGGGTTTCATATTTCATCTTAACTAATCTCTCAGACATCTTTTAGACCTGCTTTAGGAATCATTTTTACTTACTGATTATAGTTTTGTTCAAATCAAAGACATATTAGGCTGTCTGTTTCTATCTGTATATGCTCAGGTTTCACAGAAGATAAGAAACCAAAGATAAGAAATATAGATTTTATTTATTGTCTTTTTCCCCAGTAATTATTTGGATTTGAAAGTTTTCTGCAGAGGAAGTAACAGCATGAGGTTCTAATAGCTGGTATCTGACGAAAGTCATTTTTCCTCTTTTCCCAGACTGTAATTTTATTACTTGTCAATTTGTTGGCTTTCTAACTTGGTATAAATCTCGGGTTCTAGGCCAACACACACAATATCTTCTAATAATTTTGTAGCAATTTGGAGTTAGAATTACAGAATCATCAAGGTTGGAAGAGACCTTTATTAAGATCATCAAGTCCAACCATCAACCCAAGCACTACCAGCATAATACCTAAACCAGTAAAACATACCAGCCAGCACTAGATCCAGATGCCTCTTGAACACCTCCAAAGGTGGTGACTCCACCATCTCTCCTTGGGTAACCTATTCCAAAGCCTCACCACCCTAAAAGTGAAAGTTTTTTTTATTATATATGTTTACATATAAATATAGGTTATATAGTTTATATGTAATTAAAGTTTATATGTCTTTAGAATGATTTCTCTGTCTCCAACTGGTTTTTAAATGCATCTAAATGATGCATTTAAAATGATAATGCATGATAGAAAGAGACCTTTTTTTTGGTACCCCTTCTTTACCCTCTTTAGGATTGAAAGATGTGTTTTTCAAGACAAGCTTTTCTAGTAATTTCTTATAAGCTTATATTCAGTCAGCCCTGGTTCTTTAGAACTGGAGCTATTCCAAAACCTTTTCTACTACTATACTTCATGACTGATGTCTAACTACCAGCATGATCCACAGCTTCTAAAGAATTTTTTTAAAGCTTTAGATCAGTTCTTAGCATGGTATGTTGAAGTGTTCAGTTTCACAAAGTGTCTGCAGCCCATTTTTTGTTTACATCAACATAAAGATTTTTCTGCTGTTCCTGGCATAAAAATCTTGAATTGAGAACCATACAGCAAAGTGCAATTGATTATGTATTTAAATTTGACAGCTTTTTTGGATACCTATTTTTCAGTTCTGAGACAAAAGTAATATTTAAAATATGAAACATGGTAAAAATTAATATTTAACCTTAATAATCATCAACAGCATATATAAAGTACATCTGTTCAGTCATATGTTCAATTAAATAATGTACAAAATTTCATAGCAAATAAATTTGAAATTTTTGTGTATGGTCCTTCCTAAAACTTGTTTTACTTATTTCTAACATGTTAGGAGAAGATAACAGGTTATTGTTAACAGATAAAATTACTGGTCATGAATGTAGTCAGGAAAATAAATACCACATAATCTTTTAAAATTTTTTATAAACAAAAAAAACCCCTGTAATTATCAGAAAAATCTATTTTTGCAATTTCAAAGTCACACTGGATATTACTTGAATGCAGAGCGTGGAATAGATTCTTAGGGGTTTCAATATGTATTTGGCTTGAGCTAGTGATATTGGATATTAGATATTCGAAACACTGAAAAAACTTTGAAAATATGAATGTGGTGTTTGAAGCTGAGAATAATTTTACTTAACATCAAGTATCTAAAAATTAGAGATCTCACCTCAACAACATTGACTCCACAGACACTAAAGAAGATCCTCATGTCACTGATCAGGAACATCATTTAGGATAAGGTAAATTACTTTCTGAAGGAGCTAATATCTATCATGTGAAAAGAGAAGACAAGTGAATAAGAAAAGTGAGTTACTAGGCTGCCTTAAGACAGCAAGCTTTTAAGTGAGCTAAAATAGGATAAAACAATTCTTCCTTGGAGCCACAGAAAAAAAATAAATATGACATGACCTAAATTTATTCAAGGCATTAATTTAATAGTTTTACCTCTATATGTAACCAATATGTAATTGTAGTACATCAGGTACTGTAATACATAGTAATATTTATATAACATTGCAATATTATACGTTTAAACCTTCCTCATGCTTTTACTGTGGACAAATGAAATGTTAGAAGAGTAGGTTTTGGCAGCTTAATATCTTTTGGCTTTCTTTGGCCTTACCACTGGAGGCACGGTGGGCTGGTTCCCACTTTTTTTCTCCAGAATGGGGTAGCACATGGAGGTTTCAATTTTGCTTTTCTGTTAAACCCATGTTTGGCTACCAGATCTTTCTTAACCTATTTAATGAATAAAGAATAATGATAAATAGCTGCTCATCTTGACCAAGAACAATACAGAATTTGTATAAAGACTCTAATTTTGTAGTGGCCATAGGTACACTTCATAGTTGTGCCTACAAGGGATAAAACTAAGCAGAGTTAAAAGACAAAGTGTGGTTTAATAAAAAGAATCAAATAGCAGTCCAGCTGAATGTATTTCATTATTCCTTTAAAGGAAGTAAATTAAAAAAATTGTGTAAGACAAGAAATTTGCCAACATATTCAAAAAATCAACATTTTCCACTGAAGCTGTCCATTACATATTACAAAAGTAAATATGCCATGTGTTTATTTGGTTTTGACAGTGCATATTCAAGTCTTTTTTTCTAACTGTAAAAATTTTCATTCACAAAACTATCAGGAACAAAAAAAAAAAACAGTTCTATGAGTCACCTGATAGGACAGCATTTGAAGAAATATCATTTAAAATCCTGTATCATCATTAGAGAAGCAGTCTTTCATTAGCACAATGTCTTAAGCTAGGATGTAAATTAACATTTGGGACAAATTAGTGAAAGTAGTAAAAAGGATAGAAAGGGAAGATACTGTGGAAAGTGAATTAAAATCAGAAAAGAAATTAGCTGTTGCCTGCAAGACACAGGGCTTTTGTGCTAAGTGTAGCTCTGTCACTTGCTCTGCCAACGCTGTACTTGCAGAGCTTAAATTCTCAGCACAGTCTGCCATTGATGTATTGCAGAAAGGCTCTCATACTAAATACATATAAATACATCATTTCTGAGACTAAATGGTGCTAACACAATGCAACAAAAGGAATTAATCTTTACCCAGATTATGCTAGCTAAAAAATAGGACTATAAAAACTGATTGCATGAGATTGCTTCTTTAGAGAAGGAAATAAAGTCTTCTGTAAAATGTCTTTTGCTAAGAGAAAATAAACCAAAGGTGGTCAAGTTGAATTAAGCAATATTTTTGAGAGGACTAAAATAAAACTTATTGTTAAATATTAGGGTTTTTTAAAGTGGTCTTTTAAAAAGATGATCATAGAAACTTCTTTCTTTCTGTTTGCTACTTACTGTAGTTGAATCTCTCAGTGTTTGTAGAGGATTGTCTTCTGAAGCCCTTAGAGTGAGAGTGTCAATCTCCCTGGAAGATTTATTACTGAAGCAATTTTATGAGGTTAAACAGGCACATTTCTTCAAGTATGCCCAAAACATGACACTGTTTTTGTTCCTACCAGATATTTTAGCTAAGACAGAAAAAATGCACTGGAATAAAAGCAAAGAAACCAATGGGAACAAGAAAATATTAAGGAAGAAACATGCTTGATGTTTCCTTTTTCCTGGAAAATATTTATCTGAGCAAATTCCATGGTCTATCAGAAAGTGGAGGGTAGAAATGTTTTAAGCATTTCAATCTCACAAGGTAGAACTGCTCTTTTGGGTAAAGACTAAGATAAAAAAAGGTGAATAAATAAATAAATACTAGGAATAGCCTAGTAATAATTTACTGATAGAATTCTCCATTAGATCAAGTAGATTATAGAAACTGAAGTATGTCAAGGACTCTGACTGAACAGTGAATATCAATTTCTCTCAATTTTGAAAATGCTACTTTTTTATTCAGGCATTTGTAATATTAATTCAATATCAGAGGAATAATCAATATTAAGAATATCTTACAAATTTAAAGAAAGAACTAATTTATTCCATTTGGGAAATGAAACGCAAATACATGGGAGGAATGAAAAAATATATTAATATGGATAAAATATATTCTGTCTTTGGACATAGAAAATAGAATAGAATATATTGATCATCCAGTGATATCCAGTCTAGCTGCCTGACCAATTCAAGGCTGACCAAAAGATGAAGCACGTTGTCCAAATGCCTCTTAAACAAACACTGAGGGGCTTGGGACATGACCAGCTCTTTAGGAAGCCTGTTGTAGGGCATGACCCCCCTCCCTGTAAAGAAATGCTTCCTAACATTCAGCCTAAACCTCCTATGGTTCAGCTTTGAGTCATTCCCATGTGTCCTCGCCCTGGACCCCAGGGAGAAGAGCTCAGCACCTTCCTCTTCACTTCCCCTTCTTAAAAGCTGCAGAGAGCACTAAGGTCACCCTTCAGCCTGCTCCTGTCTTAACTAGACAAGCCCAAAGGCCTCAACTGGTCCTCATCACGTAAATCAAAACAGATTTCCTTGCACTGTACTCAAATTCTGTTTAACATAGATATACAGTAATCAAATAATACATATGTGAGATAAATAACAAAGATGTTGAAAACATGAGAAATATTTAATTTATTATGTATTGCAATCTGTGGATCAGCTCTGCATTTATTTTAATGGTAGTTATTTTTATGTTAGAATGAATATCATTAATTTTACCATTCCACTCCACAAATTAACTCACTTAAAAATATATTTTCCCCTAAACCATGAAATGCTTAACTTTAAAAGGAAACCTGTAACAACTTACAAAGATCAATCATTTGAGACTACCATTTCAGGTTTTAAATGCTCCACAACAAGCTTTGAAATCTTGTTTAGCTTCATTTGTGCTATTAGCTCTGTCTTCCCCTACAGTGATCACTCTAGAGTTGCTATTAAATATTTAATCATAATAATGTTATTAATATCTGACGGGAACTCAGAATTGGAGGAGAAAATAACTATTATTCGGTAACATTTATGTATCAGCACTGAAGGCTAAATGTTAAGAAGGTACTTCGACTTTGCCTGGGTATGATTGATTATCATATTATCACATGAATTAAAAAAAAAAATCTACTGCACAGAGTAAAATTTTCCATCTTTGAGATGTATGTATCATATCCATGTCCTTTAGAATTATTTTGTGTAGATAGATAAGTTACATATGAAGCCAATTAATCAAAAATAATTTATTTGAATCCGTGTGTTTTAAGTACACATGCTGTAAATACATTATTTAGTTTTATCTTAAAATATTTTTGCTTACCATGAGTGACTTATCCTTGTGCCTCATGTATTTTTTCATACTTGTGTGCCGTAATAACATTTGAATAAAGTTTAGTAATATTATTTAACTTGTTTTTGAATTCTTTAAACTCATTCACTTTTCCTTGTATTTTTATTATGTATTTCCTACTGCTATAAAAATTTTAGAAAACTAGAAGTTAGGGTAAAAGACAAATAGTTTTTAGGCTCTGTTGCCAATAAAAGAATTAAAATATAAGAGGAGGAATTGACCAGGATGCTAAATCTCTTGCTCTTAATCCAGCCCAAGAGCTTTTTTACCATAATGGCTAAAAGGTTGCCAGCCTCTTATACCATTCTGAAAGTGCAAGATCTTGGAGTTTATGTGGACTTACATTGGTCTGAAATAGTTTTACCTAGCAATGGTCTAGTAGCCAAGTGACTGTTACTCAGCCTGACCTTAAGGTCAGAAAAACCTTATATAGTCTGATAAACCTAAGCAGTCGTTGCATAACAAAGAACTGCTTGCATAACAAAGAACAGATTTTGTATGTTCTAGTGTGTAACTCTTTGTCAGGCAACATATATATGAATGAAAAACGGTTTAAGTCCCAAGAACAAGAAGGAAAATACTGTCACTATGACCACCAAAACTGCTTCCTGCAAACTCAAGATGCAAACTCAAGACTGTCTGAGACAATTTTTCTCTATTTTGAACATTGATACTGTTGAGTCCTTAGGATGAAGGAGACCCATAAATCTTTCTCTCCATAAACTGACTGCAAACTCCTGATTCCATAATATTTAGCCAATGTAGTATCAAGGAACCAAGGCCCATCCCTACTGTGGCAAAAGTGGATAGGTTTGCCTGAGATTGCTGAAAAACAACTGTGAGAAAATCTGTCAGAGAACAAGAAAATTATACTACAGGAACCAGGAAAACTGTTGACATGGGATCTTTAATAATTCAGAGCATCAAAAGTGAAGACTCAAAAAAATTTCAACAGGAAAATATATATAAAATCCTAAAAGGAAAATAAAACAACCAAAAAACTCAACAACATCAACAACATAACAAAGAAGCAACTTCTTCTTCCTCCCAAAATCCCCAACAAAACAAAGGTACCTAAAACAACCCAAACAAAAACCCTCACAACAATACAAGAAGTATAGAAAGTAAACCAAGAGGTTATCAAATTTTTTGGTCAGTTCAACAGCTTATTATTAATTATACTTAAAAAGTATATTGTAAGATTCTAGAAACAAAAGCTTGCTGAACTGAAAGACAAATCAGCATTGTTGGAGTGACTCTTCCAGTTCCTGGAACAAGGAATAAGAAGGTACCAATGAAGACAAGGAGCAAGGAGGATGAGGGTAAGGACAAAAAAAATCAAAGACAGGAGTCAGGATGTATGGATTATGTTTGCAAGGATAAAGTAAACAAATAAACCAAACTCCCAAAACCCAAAATCACAAAATCTAAGGCAAGAATAGCTGTGAAAGCCTTAGAAGCACAACTGCCATCAAGTGGCACACAGAAAAAGAAAAACCACCACCAAGTCAACAAGTGATGGATGTTATATACAAAGAATAAACAACCAGTCAGGCTAACAGGCTGATTCTTTGTCTCCTGACTGACTCTTGTCAGGCAACTAACTGCAGCTCAATTGCCTGGACCTGACATGGACTGACAGCTGCCATGTTTGATGCTTCATGCTTCAAAAACCCCCTGCTACATATTTTTTTTTACTTTCCCTTGTATTCCCTCCTTTAGAATAAATATAATCTCTGAATGAAGCCTTTTTTCTCATGATTGAGACATCCAAAACATTTTTCTTTCCTTTGAATTATCTAACGCCTACCATGGTATTAATTCAAGACTAGGATTTTAATTCTCTCTAACCAATTTTTGTTCGCTCTCCTCTGATTGCATAATTTTCATACAAAATATCTTGTGAAACAAACACAAAGAAACCTCAAACAGTTCTCTTATCTTATTTAAATATTCAATGAGCTAACTGAAGACAGGAGAAGACACGTATCAGCTAAAAGCAACTTGATGAGGGGGTTATATTTCCATGGAATGAAAGATAAATGAGGGGAGAGGAGGAGATGGTTTGTTACATTGCATTTAGTTATGGAAAAATAGTGTCTAAAAAAAGGCAAATATTTCAAACATGAAGCTCTGGAAAGTTTACAGACTGAAAAATTAATATTTATTCTTTCTGCAACTGTATAATGGCTTCAGAATTGGAGGAATTTAGAAAGTGTTGGAATATAAGTTAAATTAAAGCAGTACAAATGAAAGAGAAAAGAAGTCCAGTCCAATAAGAAAGCTGCAAAATCCTTTGTAGGTGGGACATATTAGCCCCATTCCATCATCCAGATATGGGTAGAATGAAAGAATCATTTAGCAGAATTACATACTCTTGGACTAAATGCTACTAATCCTAAACAGACAAGAAATTTTTGCTGGGTTGATCCAAAATATAGTGATTGTTCATTTCTCATAACTTGCAGGTTGAATAATTTGTTTAATCTCAGATTTTTTTCATATATCTATAATCTTTTTTTAAAAGAGCAAAGACAGAGTTTCTGCATTTTGTAGACTAAAAGTCTTGACTATACAATGCCATGATTTCCATGAAAAAAGTCAGGGAAAAGTCACTCCTGAGAACCGTGGTCATATTCAGGAGATGTGAGGATGTACAAGTATCCTCTTGCTTGTAACAAAGTAATTCTAAGGAAATAACAAATGCTACTGTCTAAAACGGAAGATTACAAAAATAATTATCTCAAGATCATTCTTGTCTAGCTATTGGTTCTGGTAATAATTATAAGCCATAAACACTAACCAAATCTAGGCTCTTGTTCAAACGCTTTCATAATAACAAAGCCAAGGGGAAGGACCATGTGTTCACCTGCAACTGTGGGTTCTGGAACAGGTATTTCTATGAAAAACTCATTGAAGAAAAGCTTTCCTTAAAACTTTAAATATTTGTAAAGAGTACAATGGCATTTTGGCTGTAAGTTATCTTTAAAAGGCCTCATCCTGAATGTTTCTCTAAATGAATTGAAAAAGTGGTCTGAGAAGTAAATCAGAGGAGTCATCCAAGACCCAGACTCTGTCATGAAAATAAATCTACAATATTTATTTTCATTAGGACATTGAAATCAATGAGTATACTTTGTATCTTATTAGAAAAGTTTTAGAAGGAAGAAAGTGCCAATATATCTTAAAAGGACAAAAATACATGTTTTTGAAAAGGTATGTTATAAAAATCTGTTCAAACTACAGAAAGTTGTGCAAATTTTTTCCTTTTTTTCTCCCAGAAAAATTGTAGTAAATTATTAATATCTGGATACTTGAAATAGTACATAGAATATATAAATTAATTAAATTAGTTTTTAATTATGGGTTTTGGTTTTAAAATAAATTAATTACTTTTACCCATTTTTTTCAAGTGAAGTCAATTATTTCTAACTTCATTCCTGACTGTATATTGCTTGCTTAGTATGACTGAAACCAGCACAGCTAAGGAGCTGATGGGAAAAAGGAGAAAACTTGTTGTTTTTCTCTAAACTTTACTGGATTCAAAGGCCAAAGAAGTTAGAAATCTTTCCATTACCAACAGTGAGCTTTTGATCATGCCACAACTTTATACTTCAAAGGGTAGCTCCCACTCATCATTTAAGGTTGTTCCCTCTTTTAGACATCATAACTTTACTTCTATCTATTACTCCTTTTTTGTATTTCTTTCAGAAAATCTTGGCCCAATTTTCCTTCTTTATTACAGAAGATCTTAGGGAAAATCCAGCTGATACAATTACACACACAAAAAAAGCTTTATGCACAGCAAGACACAGACTTCACAACTTTTTGTGAGGGACCAAAACCCATCTAATACTCTGTTGTTCAAAAGAGATTTAAATTTTTTATTTGTCCTGATGTATTGGTTATGCATGGCCTGTTTTTTGATAGTGCAGGGCCCACCCAGAGGTGGCTGCTGTAAGAAGCTGCTGGAAGCTTCCACCATGTCCAGCAGTGCCAATTCCTGATGGCTCTGGGGATGGACGTGCTGTTGGCCAAGCCTGGGCCAATGAGAGAGGCTGGTAACGCTTCTGTGATGACATACTTAAGAAGGAAACCAAAACAAAGGACACACAGTTTTTTCTTCTAGTCAGAGAAGAGGAGGAGGTGAGAACATGTGAGGGAAACAACATGGAGACACCAAGATCTGTGGAGAGGAGGGGCAGGAGCTGTTCCAGGCACCAGAGCTGAGATTCCT
>WBND01001274.1:0-18355 GCA_013398595.1 Tychaedon coryphoeus
TGTCCCGCCGGAACCACCGGGATTGAGCATAGGCAGTGTGCCTGCAGCTGAGGACTGGGACTGAGTTATTTTTTCTGTTTGTTGGTAATTTCAATAACTGCTGTTGTTTTCTACCTGTGCGGTTAGATATATTAGTAAAGAGCTGTTACTTCTACCCTTATCTCTGCCTCAGAGTCCTTAATTTCAAATTCTGTATTTCAGGAAAGGAGTTTCTGCCTTTATTGGCAGGCACCTGTCCTAGAAACCAGGACAGTAACTTTACTAAAATTGCAGGATGTGATTTTTCTTTTGTAGCCCCAGTTACCTCTCATCACCTTCTGCAGTCCAATTACGCACTGATCCATCATCTATTGCCTACTCCCATTGGGGTGAACCTCACTCTGGTAAAGGAATGGTTGCTTCACCAAGGTTTAGTTGAAATTTTGGAAAGGATCAAGAAAAATGGGCAAAAAAAAAAGAACCCTAATAACTGTTCATCACAACGTGAAAGAAATACATTGTGTTTTGGAGAGTGTAAAGAGAGATGCTGAACATCTCTAGGTGGTGGGATACTCTTTTTGGGTGGTCACCTTCTGTTACAGGTGTCCTGAACAAATTGTGTCATCCCATCATTCTCCTCTTGATTTTGGTTTTAATTAGTTTTGTTTTATCAGCAATCCTCTACATTATGAATTGGAATATGATGAAACAGTTGACACAACTGACATCTATTTTGGATGTACACAGTCACTGTTGACATCTCTAAGGTTATTGACACAAGGTGTACTATATGATTTGAAATATGATAAAACGTAGTATTGATTAAAATTGCTTATTTTAGTTGTGATTAAAATTGCCTATATTAATTGCGTTGCATTTTGACTGAAAAATTATCTTTTTGTAATCAGAAATTGAATGTATATTATAATTGAAAACTGATTATTTGTTTTGTTTTCTTTCTCCCTTTTCCTTTCCCTTACATTTTTCCTACTTTTCTATTCTGTCCAACTTTCTGTCTCTGTTTTCTGCGATATGCTATCAACTCGGATGAGTCCTGAAGACTTCACAACAACACCACTAGAGAGCTCTTGACGACGATCGTGAGTCACAGGGTGGTGTAAGGCTCGGTCCGAAGTTTCGCTGATTTGCCTCACGACCATCATCAGAGACTGAGACCCCAAGACCCCACCACTCACTCTGGACAGGAGTTTCTGGCCTGGCCGAGGTGGATGCTGGCCAAGGGACTGTTTGTAGGTGTGCTTGGTGCTTGCCGTGGTATGCTGCTCTCGAGCAGGGTACTGGCTATAGTCTTCTGCTCCTGCATCTGTTTCTTGAAGAAACGGGCCTCCACACACAGTAGTCCATAAATCTCCCCACCTTTTGGCCAGAGGCCATTAGCTTTGGAAAAGGACTATAAAAAAGTGACTTTCTTAAAGAGATTTCGAGATCTCTTTCTCCCCAAGGATGGCAGATGCGTCTATCAGTGGACGACTGGAGGATGATGTCCCTATTGTTGGTAGCTATTTCCCCTATCCTTCTCTCTCTCTCTCTCCCTCCTTTTACTTTGTTCCCCTTAACTCTCTCTCTCTCCTCTATCACAAACTAAGTTGTTGGCAGGCAATAAAGTGAATTGCTGTTTGCTGCTGAATAAAGCTTGAGTTCCCTGATTTTTTGTCTTTTGCACCCTGGGGTCAAACGAACCATCACGACTCCCGCTCGGGTTGAGTGGATCGTGACAGGGCCTCATGGAATCCTGGAGGCCATGATGACACTTTGAGGCCTTGTTGAATCAAGGAGCTCTGCAGGGCCTCATGGAACCAAGGAGATCCTTCTGCCATTGTGAGTCCCCATGGAACCAAGGGTCCATTGTGATAGTGTGGCACCAAGGAGACCCCTGTGACACTGCAAGGCCTCATGGAAACAAAGGGACCATTGTGACACTGTGGAGCTCCATGGAAACAAGAGGCCAGTGGGACACAGCTGGGCCTCATGGAACGAAAGGTCCAATATGACACAACCATTATGACACTACAGAACCCCATGGATCCAAGGGCAGGCACCTGTCCTAGAAACCAGGACACTGGGGCTCTGTGCTTTCCTACAGTGGAAAAGAACTGCCCTTCTCACCTCAGTGTCCATGCCCAAAATTTGGATTCCACATCAAAAATTCCCTCTATCCAAGGATTGCACCAAGAAAAAACTGGCCAGGACTGACAGAGCTGGCTGCTTTGTTCTCAGGTGATGTTCTTAGACTATGAGCTGAATGTTTTCATTTGAAAACTTGGACAGGGCCCAGAGATCTCCCTAGATGGGGTTTGGTGGCTACAAGCACACTACATGACGAAGGGACAAAGAAGCTCAGTGCTCAGTGGAGTGGAGACTGAGGACACCAGAAGAGAGCCCTGGGAGAGATGGAAGGGTGGTTTCAGAAATGGTGGATCATTTTGACAGCCAGAGAAAGAAGGAAACAATTAATGCAAAGAGCAGCTGGGGAGGGCTAGACTAGGAACACAGAAAAAGGAATTTCGCTCCCAGGGCAGGGCTGTGGTGCAACAGGTCCCCCAGAAGGAGTCTGGAGCGGCCCAAGGCTTTGTGCGCCCCAGCAGAGGCACACAGGACACAGAGCTTTCAGCAAAGGAAGGGGCCAGCCAGGTGGGGCAGTGGGGGATGACAACAGCCTGCAGCGACAGAGGTGCAGGGCATGGACGCCATAGGACAGCCTGGGCTGCAGAGGGCACAGGGATGGGCAGCAGCTGAAAGGCCCTGCCACAGCCAACTCCTGCAGCACTTGGGCCATGGCTGCTGGCCCTGGGCCCTTGGCCAGCAGGGGACAAGTGAGCCTTGCTGTGCTGGGGCCTCATTGCCTCCTTGTCCCTGCTCAGCAGCCTGGCAGGGGCGGCCCCATGGTCCTGCCCTTGGCACTGCACATCCCCAGAGCCCAGTGGCCTGGGAAGAGCCCTGAGCAATGAGGGAGGGACAGGCTCTGCCTTGCCAGGGGCTGGGGCTCAGGCCTTGGCCCTTTGCATTCCTGAAACACCCCCAGGTTTGCTCAACACCAGAGACACCTTTATCTTGTATGTCTTCATGTGTCATAACTGCCTCCAGTATTCTGCTCTAATTGGAACCTGGGGACACTTTCTCACATGTGTCCCTCAGTGGAATCCATTAAAACTTCAAGAAACTTTGCAGTTTCAATTTAATTTTGAGTTTTGAGAAATTTTTTGTACACTCTCTCAGGAACTCAGTCTGATGAAAACAGCACCAAAGCCCTGAGAAGGTCATTAAAGTTATCGTGCTGTGACTCTGCTGCTGAGCTGGGCCGGGCTCCTGGCACAGAGGCAGCTCCCAAAGTAAACCAAGAAAACCTTCAAAAAGACATTTCTGCTGAAGAGCAGCTCCTCTCCCAGGCCTGCTGGGCTAAGGGCACTGCCTGCAGGCACTGAGGGGACAGGAGCCAGGCACAGACAGGCTAAAGGCAATCAGCACTGGGAAGACATTGAGCTGAGACTTCACTTGGGGAAACATCTTCACAGCCCTGGACATGGTGAGTCTGTGGGTGCAGGGCAATGTCCCCTGTGCTCCTGGAGGAATATCTTGGAGCCAGCACAGCCCACAGCCTGGGGGATGTGTCAGGAGGACTCTCCCAGTTTCTCTGAGGCACAGGAGGAGGAGGAGGATGTGCTGCAGAGCGGGGCTGCCCTGGGCACCATCAGAGGGACAGGGCAGGACGGCTCCTGCTGCCAGGGACGGCTGCAGGGGCTGAAGCTGGGGCTGCAGCCAGGGCTGCCCAGGGCTGTCCTGCAGAGCAGCTCCTGCAGCCCTGAGGACTCTTGGCAGCCCAGGGGATGTGCCACCTGCGAGGGCCAGCTCTCAGCCTGCCTGGGAGCTCCCCATGGACTGTGAAGTTGGAGAAGGAAGGAGTAACTCCTGCCAGGACAGGTCCTGCTGTGTGGAGAGGTTGCTGTGTGGGCTGGGGATACTCAGAGCTCCAGGTCATGCGCAGGAGATTTTTGAAAGGACTTCATGAGCTCATTCAAGTCAGGAGTTTCCTGCTTGAGTCTCTGCTTTCCTGAATCTGTGCTTCCACTTTCCCAAGACTCACCTTGGTGGAAACGGAAACTCAGCTGTGCAGGGCATAGCAGAGGCTTAGACTCTTAAACCATCACACTGAGTTTTCCTGGGACCCTCAGCGGGCGCCTCCACCTCTCAAGCCTCCAGATCCATTCAGCAGCACCTTTCCATGGTACCCAGGCCTGGGGGAGCTGTTCTTTAATCCCTGCACCCATGAGCAGCTGCAGGGCAGAGCTGGCCCAGGGGCTGGGCTGGGTTGGGTTCTGGCAGCTCTGGCACGGAAGGAGCCCGGGGTCACAGGAACAGCTCGGGCTGGGACAGCTCCAGCAGCAGAGCCATGGGCAGGGAGGGAGGGAGGCAGTGCTGAGGGAAGCCCTGCTGCAGGGTAGATGTGGCACCTGCCAGCCCTGCCCTACAGGGCAGACACTGCCCTGAGCAGCACAGCTCTGGTGTCCCCTCCCAGTCAGCACAGCCCTCAGCCCAGGGCTTGGGGCCCTCAGTGCCCTCCTGGACCGGCAGAGCAGCACCAGACATGCAGGGCATCTCTCCTGCCATGTGCCATTCCCTGCTGACCAGGGCATGAGGGCCACTGTCCTGACCTGATGCTGCCTGGGAGGGGCTGTGCACGGCTGGCCAGAGAAAGGCTTTTCCTCAGGGCTGGCTCTCTCTCTCCTTGCCTTGCCCAGGTGCTCCTGGCATTGCTGACGGGGAATTGCTCTCTGGGAATGGCAGTTCCAGCTGCAGGCTCAGGCCCAGCCCTTTTGCTCCTCCTGTGCAGGCTGAGCAGAGCAATGGGGTGTCCCAGCTCCTTGTGCCACAGGAGCTCTGGGCAGGGCAGTCTGGGAGGCTGGGAATGAGCCAACTCTCCTCAGTCAGTGCCATGGACAGGACCCTTGGTGTGTCCTCAGGATGCCATCCAAGCTGGGAGCTGTCTCCAAGGGGCACAGGGGGACAGGAGTGTCCTTGGCCAGGAGTGGGGCTGGGACTCTGAGAAAGGCTGAGCCAGGTTGCTCTGCTGTGAGTCCCTCTGCTCTCAGCTGTGTTAAGCTGATTTTCAGGGGAACACAGTGACTGTCCTCAATCTCAGAAAGGGCAGCTGGGGACAGATGGAGTGACAGAGCAGCTCCCCTCACCCTTCACTGAGTTAATGCCAATGCTCTTGCCTTGCACGTTTCTCTCTCATCTCCCTGGGCACAGCAAGAAACTCTCTCAAACTGCCTTTGGCATCACCATTCTTTAGCCATGGGACAGGAGATGCTGCCATGCTCCTCATCCTCAGGAGCAGTTTAGGGTGATGAAGTCCAGCCCCAGGAGTGGCCCCTGTCTCTGTTCCCATGACCCCACTGCTAAAGAGCAGAGCTGATTCTTCGCTGTCCATGGAGAGAGCCCCAGCTTGTCACAGCAATGGGGCAAGATCCCAGCAGAGCTGCAGGCTGAAGGAAGGGCTCTGAAAAAAGGAAAATTGGGTGGCACAAAGCAGCATGGGCAGGGCAGGGAGAAAAGGCTTGGACATTGCTCAGCAAAGTCTCCCCTGACTTGTCACTGTCTCCTCCTTCAACAGGACTCCATGAGCAGAGTGAAGAAATGTCCAACAGCAGCTCCATCAGCTGCACATGGCAGCTGCAGCTCCTGCACTTCTGCCTCTTCCTGGGCATCTCCCTGGCTGCCCTCTTGGCCAACAGCCTCATCATCAGCGCTGTAGCCTGCGGCCACCACCTGCACATCCCCATCTTCTTCTTCCTGCTCAACCTGGCCCTCACTGACCTGGGCTGCATCTGCACCACTGTGCCCAAAGCCATGCACAATTCCCTCTGAGACACCAGGAACATCTCTTATGCTGGATGTGTAATCCAGCTCTCTTTTTTTTGTGGTTTTCATTTCAGCAGAGCTTTCACTCCTGACCATCATGTGATATGACTGCTATGTGTCCATCTGCAAACCCCTGCACTACGGGACCCTCCTGGGCAGCAGAGCTTGTGCCCACATGGCAGCAGCTGCCTGGGCCAGTGCCTTTCTCAATGCTCTCCTGCACACAGCCAATACATTTTCCCTGCCCCTGGGCAAGGGCAATGCCCTGGGCCAGTTCTTCTGTGAAATCCCACACATCCTCAAACTCTGCTGCTCACACTCCTACCTCAGGAATCTTGGGATTTCTGTTTTCACTACCTCCTTAGCATTTGGGTTTATTTCTGTTCGTTGTTTTCTCCTATGTGCAGATCTTCAGGGCTGTGCTGAGGGTCCCCTCTGAGCAGGGACAGCACAAAGCCTTTTCCACCTGCCTCCCTCACCTGGCTGTGCTCTCTCTGTTTATCATCAGTGGCACATTCTCCTACCTGAAGCCTCTCTCCATCTCCTCCCCATCCCTGGATCTGGCCCTTTCACTTCCATACTCACTGATGCCTCCAGCCCTGAACCCTTTCATCTATAGCCTGAGGAACCAGGAGGTCAAGGCTGCAGGGTGGAAACTCGTGACTGCAGGATTTCAGAAACAATAAATTCTAATTTCTGCAAATCGCTTGTAATAAAAGTCATCTTTAATAGTACTTGATGATTTCGTTGTGGGGTTTTTTTCCCCAGTATCTCTATTTTTTTAGTATTGTCCACTAAATGTGGCCATCATTTGTGCTTCATCATTTTTGAGATATGTCTCATTTTGATTCTCTCCAGCTTCACTGTGGCCCTGGACTATGTCATTGAGGAGCTGTGCTCTCGGTGGCTTTCAGTGAACTAAAGACTCTCCCAGCAGTGTTTTCACCAGACATCTCCCTTTTATTCCCTTCTGTGGAGCTGCAGAAGCAATGTCTGTGTGCAAATCTAGGAGCAGCTCAGTGCTGGCACAGGAGCTCTGCTCCTGCTGGCCACACCATTCTTGATCCAGGCAAGGAGCCATTGGCCTTCTTGGCCACCTGGGCACACTGCTGGCTCATGTCCAGCCTGCTGTCCATCAGTGCCTCCAGATCCCTTTCTGTCTGGCCGCTGTCCAGCCACTCCACTCTGTCCCCAGCCTGAAGCACTGCAGGGGTTTTTGTGGCCAAAGTTCATAACCCAGCACTTGGTCTTGTTAAACTTCACCTTGTTGAGTTTGGGCCCTGGATCCAGCCTTTCCAGGTCCCTCTGCAGAGCCCTCCTACCCTCCAGAAGATCCAAACTCAAACCCAGCTTGGTGCCATCTGCACATTTGCTGATGATGCACTCAGTGCCCTCATCCACATCATCAATGCAGATATTGAAATCCACGCTGGCTGGCTCTGATCCCTCAGTCATCCTGTAGGTGCCCTGTGATGGCACTCAAGGTGATCTGTTCCATCACCTTGCTAGGCACTGAGGTCAGGCTGACAAGCCTGGAGTTCCCCAGATCATCCTTCCAGCCCTTCTTGAGAATGGGCTCACATTGGCACCTCCAGTCCTCTGGGACCTCCCTGTTGAGCCAGGACTGATGATAAGTGATGGAGAACAGCTGGGGGAGCTCATCCACCAGCACCTTCATGCCTCTGGGATGGATCCCATCTGGTCCTGGAGACACCTGTGAGCATCTGAGTGGCTCAGCAGGTCGCCAGCTGCTTCCACCTGAATTACAGGGGCTCTGTTCTGCTCCCTCTCCCTGTCTACCAGCTCAGGATAAGACTTGTCTTGAGGACAACTTGTCTTATTGTCGAAAAGTGAGGCAAAGAAGGGGCTAAGTATCTGTTGGGGATTGAGTTTTTGTTTCTTTTTACTGTGTGAGTTTGGAGAATTTTTCCCATTGTGATGCGGGCAGGCAGAGTGGAGCGTGGAGCGGGGGCTTCCCAAGGGACACGCCAGTTTCCGGGCGGGGCTACTCGTGTTTCCGGCGAGGGAGCGGAGAGAGGGAGCCCCTGTCTCGTGGCACGTGGGCGAGGAGCCAGGAGAGCCAGACTCGCTGCAATCAGCTGTCCTACATCTCTCCTGCCACCTCGGAGGGATTGCTGACCACCAGAGACTAACCGGTGAGCGAGGAGCTGCCCCTTCTGGCCTGTTTCCACCTCAGGCACAAGGCACAGCACAGCCGCCGCCGCCCCCCCACCCCGCTCCTGCCTCTGCGGCTGTGCCATCTGTGTCCCGTCTGAACCACCGGGACTGAGCACAGGCAGCGTGCCTGCAGCTGAGGACTGGCACTGAGTTATTTGTTCTGTTTTTGTTGGTAATTTTAATAACTGCTGTTGTTTTCTGCTTGTGCGGTTAGATATATTAGTAAAGAGCTGTTATTTCTACCCTTATCTCTGCCTTAGAGTACTTGATTTCAAATTCTCTACTTCAAGAAAGGAGTTTCTGCCTTTTTTGGCAGGCACCTGTCCCAGAAACCAGGACAGTATCTCAGCCTTTTCCTCATCTTTGGTAACCATATTCGCCCAATAAGGACTAGACGTTTTCCTTCTTTGTCTTTTTGCAAATAATACTTGATAAAAACATCTTTATTATCCTTCACAGAAGTTGCCTTGTTGAATTCTAATTGAGCTTTCACCTCTTTAATTTTTTTTTCTGCATGACCTAATAACAGCCCTAACGATTTCCTGAGTTGCCTACCCCTCTGTCCAAAGGTGATGCAGCCTCTTTTTTCCCCTGAGCTCCTGGATAAAATACTTATGCCTTGCCAGGCCACTCATTTTCCTTTCTAGTTCACATTTTGGCACAGACGGACAGTCTGCTTCTGCTCCTTCAAGATTTCTTTCTTGAAGTGTCTCCATCCTTCTTGGAATCCTTTGTTTTTAAGGGCTGTTTCCCTTAACAAAATCAGGACCTGGTTCAGTTGTTCCCAAATCTGCATCCTGAATAGGCCAGAGGCTGCTCTCTCTAAGTCCAGTGTAGAAGTTTTGTTGATGCCCCTCTTTCTTTCACAGAATATGGGAAAACTCAGTAATTTCATGGTCACTGTACCCCAAACAGCATCTGACCACCACATCTCTTACCAGCCTCTCTCTGTTTGTGAGCAGCAGCAGACAGAGCTTTCCTTGTGTTATATATGTGATTTGTGCTAATAAAATTGTAACAATATTACCAAAATTGTTGCTTTATAATCAATAGAAAAATAGTATTTAATTGCTATAAAGCAAAAAGAGATAAAGAAAATGGTTAAACCGTAATGATTAAACCATAAGCAGACAGAATCACCCTCCAGATGTTTAGTGGGAGTGAGGATAGGAAGGGTATAGGTCTAAGAACAGTGTCTAGAAATAGGTTTTCGACCTTGAACTGGGCCAAATTGGGATGATTCCAAACCACCGGACACTGGACTAAGGCCTGTTGTGGGAACATATATTTAATTATATAACTTTAAACTTAGTACACCTGCGCAACCTGCAAGGTCAAACAGCAAACACTGAGGAAGACCCAGAGCCTTCATCGGAAACAAGACTCTCGAAAGGAGGAGAGACCCCTGACCACTGGTGACGCATGCACAACACAACATAGTGACGTAGATTTTGGGAATAGAAACTAGGAGGAGCTTTCTAGAAGATTCTGCATCAATATGTATTAGTAAACAGTGTATAAGTGAGATTCTTAGCTTGACTGATTTGGTACAGTGTGAGAGGAATGGCCCTACCTGTACCCCCGGTCGGGGTATCCCCCGGTCGGATTTTGCTTATGCTATATTCAACCAAACCATGCCTCTATTATATTTAAAGTGCTGCTAAATTTTGTATTTACTTGAATTTATACAACTCACATATTTTGATTGTATTCATTTATATACAATTGCTATTATTAGTAAATTATTGCTAAATTTAACTTTGTTGTTTGATAATTTGGACAAAATCGAACACATCTAATATCCATTTATAACAACATCATCTCAGCAACTAAACAATGGCTCTGAGTGAAAAGTCCAGTCTTTTTTTAAATGCTGCCAGGCGTGGTGAATCCACCACCTCCCTGGGCAGATGATTCTAGCGCCCAATCACTCATTCAGTGAAAAAAATTTTCTTGATGTCAAACCTATACTACTCCTGGCTCGTCTTCAGAATGTGTCCTCTTGTTCTGTCAATGGTGGTCTGCGAGAACAGACCGACCCCCACCTGACTACAGCCTCTTTTCAGCCAGTTGCAGAGAGTCTCACTGCAGACCATTGTAACCATTGGGGCCATTGCAGCACGGCAGGGCCTCATGGAATCAAGGAGACCACAGTGACAGCGTGGGGCTCCATGGGACAAAGGGGCCATTTTGACACTGTGGAACCAAGCTGTTACACTACAGGGAATCGTGGAACCAAGGAGGCCATTGTGACACAGCAGCGCCTAAGGGAACCATGGAGACCATGATGACGCTTTGAGGCCAAAGTGGAACCAAAGGTCCATTGCCTGTGGAACCAAAGGACCATTGTGTCACTGCAGGCCCTCATGGAATCAAGGGCACAAGAGTGACACTGTGAGCTCCAAGGGACCAATGGGGCATTCTCACACTGCAGAGCCAAGGGGACCACTGTGACCCTAAGGGGCATCATGGAGCCAAGGGTCCATTGTGACTCAGCAAGGCCTCATGAAACTATGGAGGCCGTTTTTACACTTTGAGGCCTTGTGAAACAAAAGCGCTGTTGTGGCATTTTAGGGCATTTTGGAACCAAGGGGACCCTGGTGGCACTGTGGTGCTCAATGGAACCAAGGGCCCATTGTGACACTGTGTGGTCTCAAGGAATCAATGGTCTGTTTTGACACTGCAGGGCCTTATGGAATCATGGAGATTATTGTGACACTAAGGTGATGCCTTGAAGTGGCTATCTAGAACAGAGGCCAGACAAGGTTAAGAGAATAAAGTGAGTATTTATGAAAGGCCTTCAATAGACACACCTTGGGCAGTCAAAAGCTTCTCAGGTGCTACACCCAAGATGGACAGTGGTCATGAATTTTTCAGAAAGATATAGATTTGCATATCAGGGTAAATCCTTGAATTACAGCTTCAGGTAATGATGCCATATTCCTCCAGTTCACTGCCCCATACCAATTCAATTTTGTTTTTATTTTTTGGGGCTGGAGGCTGTAGGGTGTCGTGAGTTTCAGAGGAATTGTTTTGTCTGAGCAAAATGTGAAGACAGTTAAGTAACACTTTCTATGGAGTTTAGAGTTATGCACTAAAGCAGTAAAAAATTTGAAAAATATAAATCTAAAATCTTAAGGCATGACAGGCCTCATTTAACCAGCGGGCCACTGTGACACTTTGCAGTCCCATGGAACCGAGAAGTCCATTGTGACACTACAGGGCCCCATGGATCTAAGGATTCATGTAACAGTGCAGGACTCCATGGAACCAAAGGTCCATTGTGACACTGAGGGGCCTCATGGAATCCTGGAGGCCATGATGACACTTTGAGGCCTCGTTGAATCACGGGGCCCTGCAGGGCCTCATGGAACCAGGGAGACCCTTCTGCCATTGTGAGTCCCCACGGAGCCAAGAGTCCATTGTGATACTGCAGCACCAAGGAGACCCCTGTGACACTGCAAGGCCTCATGGAAACAAAGGACTATTGTGACACTGTGGAGCCCCATGGAAACAAGAGGCCAATGTGACACAACTGGGCCTCATGGAACCAAGGATCCAATATGACACTGCCATTGTGACATTACAGGGCCCTGTGGAAACAAGGGGACGCTATGGCACTGCAGGGCCCCATGGATCCAAGGGAACAGGTACCAGGTCTGGTTGGCTTGGCCTGACTGGTCCAACTGGCCTGCGCATGTTGATGGTCTCTTTTCATGAGCCCCTGAAACACCAGAACTTTGGGCTATCCTTTAAACTGAAAAGAACAGCCATTTTCATCCAAAGTTCCATGGCCAAGGTGGGATTCCCCCTCCAAAACCCCAATATCCAGGGATTGCTCCCATACAAAAGCTGCCATTACCAACAAGTCTCGACGTCCTTGTCTTCCTGTGAGCTGGCTTTCACCTGCCTTCAAACACTGGGGCTCAGTGCATTCCTTCCTATGGAAAAAACCCATCTCTCCTACACAGTCACCCATGGCCAAAATTGGTATTTCTCCTCCAAAATTCTTTATATGCAAGGGCTGCTCCCAGACAAAAGCTGCCAGGGCAGACAGCTCTGGCTTGCCTCGGCCTCATGTGGTCTCCTCTAATCTGCTCTGAGACATTGGGCCTCCATGCTTTCCTTCCTATAGGAAAGAACCACCCTTCTCCAGGCACTCATGGCTGAAATTTGGATTCCACCTCCAAAATTCTATGTAACCAAGGATTGCTCCCAGACAAAAGCTCCCAGATCAGATGTGTCTGGCTGCTCTTGGCCTCTGGTGGCTACTGCTCATCTGCCCCTGAAACACCAGGGCTCTATGATTTCCTTCCAGTGGGAAGAATCACCCTTCTTATCCAGGTGGCCACAGCCGAAATTGGTATTTCACCTCAAAAATTCCTATATCCAAAGATTGCTCCTATACAAAAGCTGCCATTACAGACAGGTCTGGCTGTCCTTGGCCTCCTGAGGGCTGGCTCTCACCTGCCTTCCAAACACAGGAGCTCTGTGCTTTCCTTTCTATGAAAAAGAACTGGCCTTCTCCAGGCTAAAATGGCTGAAATCGGGAGTCCACAGTCAAAATTCCATATATCCAAGGGTTGCTCCCAGGCAAACCTGCCAGGACAGACAGGTCTGCATTTGGGTTTCCTTCCTGTGCAGACCATGGTGACACTATGGGGCCCCATGGAACCACGGAGACCATTGGGAAACTTTGGGGGCCTTCTGAAATGAAGGGGCCATTGTGACACTGAGGGGCTCCATAGAACCAAGGGGTCGTGACACTGCAGTGTACCATGGATCCAAGGAAACATTGGGACACTGTTGGACCCCGTGGCACCAAGGACATCACTGTGACACGGCTGGGCCACAGGGTCCCAAGGGCCCAGTGTGAAGCAGCAGGGCTTTGTGGAACCAAGAGGCCATTGTTGCATTAGAGAGCCTCGTGCAGCCAAAGGGCTGTTGGGATCCTGCACGGCCTCTTGGAAGCAAGGGGCCATTGTGACACT
Source organism: Tychaedon coryphoeus (assembly GCA_013398595.1). Taxonomy (NCBI): domain Eukaryota; kingdom Metazoa; phylum Chordata; class Aves; order Passeriformes; family Muscicapidae; genus Tychaedon; species Tychaedon coryphoeus. Next base: position 13,029 of record WBND01001274.1, read on the forward strand.
GCAGAAGCAAGAAGAACATTGTGACACTATGAGGCCCCATGGAACCAAGGGGACATGGAACAGATCTGGCTGGTTTATCTTCCCAGGAGCCACCTGACAGGTCTGGCTGATCTTGTAATGTTGTGGGCTGCCTCTCATCAGCCCCTGGAGCACTGGGGCCCTGTGCGTTCCTTCCAATGGAAAATAACCATCCGTCTTTCTAGGTGCCCAAGGATAAAATTGATACTCCCCCTGAAAAAGTCCCTATATGCATGGGCCTTCCAGAGAAAAGCTTCCAGGACAGAGAGCTCTGGATGGCCTTGGCTTCTGGTGGTCAGCTCTCATCTCAAGAAATCCCTGAGGAAAGAGTTTGAGCAGGTTTGAGTACTCGAACATCAATGAGTATCTAATCCTCGGCAAAACTCAGATGCACTTCTGATCATATGTGTTTTTTTTTCCTCATTGAATATTATGTGTGAAATAAATTTTTCAGCTAAATACTAATATTCTTATCACTCTACCAGTGTTATCTCATGGAAAACACTTCCTCCACATATGGATGCAGGTCACCTGTATAAGCAAGCACAATCAAAAATCCAGCAGGAATTATTTGTCTCTGCTCCCATCTGTGATAACTCCTCTGGAGCTGGAGGCGCAGTCACGGTGCCCACAGCAGCCCTGGGGCTCTGTGCCCCATGGCCTCCCTGCTGGGCAGCCTCTGCCAGCTCCTGCACAGCCCGTGGCACCTGTGGGCCTGCACAGACAGCCCTGCCCCGGGCTCTGCCGGGCTCTGGGCCAGCAGAGAGGCCAGGCAGGGCTGGCCATGGCCGGGAACAGGCCCTGAGCCCCGCAGGAGGATGGAGCTGGGCCACAGCCAAACTCAGCCCAGGGCAAACCTGGGTGAGCAGCCAGGGCTGGCAACGCCTGGGGACAGAGGCTGGTGGTGACAAATGTCCTGGAGCCCCCTCCCTGCTCTTTGCATGCCACCAAGGGCACAGAGCAGCCTCCTCTCTCTGCCTCTTGCCTGTTTCCAATGCCTTCTACAGCGCTGGCCCTGCCCCACAAGGCCTGGGCTGAGTCCTGCCCCTGCACGCTCAGCCAGGCTGAGATGGACACTGCTGGTTTCTCTGGCAGGCTCTCTCAGGCCAGACCAGCTCCCTGCAAGCTGTGCCAGCTGCCCTGAGCTCTGTGCAGCACCAAGGGCCTCTCCCCAGCACAGCCCAGCCGGCTCTGGCCCCACAGCTCTACTCAGGGCAGAGGGCTTTGGGCAGTGGCCCCACGGCCTCAGCCCCTGGCAAGGGCACAGCAGCAGCTGGAGCTCAGACAGGACTCAGCCCCAGCCATGGGCAAGGTGCTTGGCCAAGGAAAAAGGAGGCTCCCTGTGTGCCCTGCTCCCCTCTCCCTGAGCTCCTGAGAGCTCTGCAGCCCCTGCTGCCATCCCATCTGCCCAGGCAGCACAAGAGCCCTGGCCTTGGGGCCCTCCAGAGCTGCTCCTGCTCCAGGCCCAGGGCTCACCCCAGAGCTGGGGCAGCCACAAAGCTGTGCCCATTTCTGTTCATTCCTGCTCTGGTAAGGATAGATCCTCAACGACTTGGAGGCTGCTGATAAATTTTACTACTCCAGAGGCCTCTTCTTTCTTGAGCTCTTCAGTGCAGGAATTCAGTGGCAAAGATTGGTAAACATTTCTGCAAAACACTCAAACAAGAAACACCTCTGGGAATAATTTAAGCTTTCAGTTCTTCTATGGTTAATTGGAAAGATTTCAGCAGTGTATTCAAAGTGAATATACTTTATTGGAAACAATGCAGAGAGAACTTTTTTATTGTTGTCTTTTCCTGTTTATAGAAGGATATAAGCAATGTCCAAGTGATATTGACCCCCAGCAACATTTAATGCACTCTGAATAGATATGAAAATCAAGACCTTTCATGGCTGACAATCAATAACTCTTTGCTCCCATTCCATCCCCACCATTTCCCTTATCCAACCCCTGGAACTCCTATGGATCAGGAATGGTGTGGCCAGCAGGACCAGGGCAGTCATTCTTCCCCTGTGCTTGGCACTGGTTGGGCAGCACCCCAATTGCTGTGTCCAGTTCTGGGGCCCCCAATTTAGGAAGGACATGGAGGGGCTGGAGTGTGTCCAGAGCAGGGCAACAAGGCTGGTGAGGGCTGAAACACAAGTCCTTGGAGGAGTGGCTGAGGGAGCTGGGGTTGTTTGTCCTGGAGGAGGCTCAGGGGAGACCTCATAATTTTCTAAAACTCCCTGACAGGAGGGTTCAGCCAGGTCGGGTCGGGTACTTTTTCGCAGGGAACAGTGACAGGAAAAGAGGATACAGCTTTAAGCCGCACCTGGGGATGTTTATGTAGGATGTTAGTAAATGTTCTTCAAAAAAAAAGTGATTTGGCATTGGAATGGGCTGCCCAGGGAGGTGGGTGAGTCACCATCCTTGGAAGTGTTTAAAGAAGGACTGGATGTGCCACTGAGTGGATGTGGCCATGGTCTGAGTGACAAGGTGGTGTTAGGTTGTTGTTGGAAACTGCTGGGAACCAGAGAAAAAGCAGCCTTGAAGCCTTGGGTTTCTCAGGCTGCTTTTTCCCTGGTTCACAGCAGTATCCAAAGACATTAGGTCCCAGGTTGGACTTGATGCTCTCAAAGGTCTTTTCCAGCCTGGGTGATTCTGTGATGATTGTGACACCGCAGGGCCCTGGGGAAGCAAGGGGCCATTGTGACACTGCAGGGCCTCACGGAACTGAGAGGAACATAGTGACACTGTGTACGACAGAGCCCACAGAGCCAAGGGGCCACTGTGACACTGTGGGGCTACATGGAAGCAAGGAGTCCATTGTGACACTCTGGGTCCTCGTGGAACCACAGAGGCCACTGTGACACTGCAGGGCCTTGTGGAACCAAGGGGCCATTGTGCCACTGTGGAACCAAGGAGAGACTTGGAGAGCCTGGGGCCCAATGGAATCAAGGGGCCATTGTTCCACTGCAAGGACTCTTGGAACTAAGGGAACAATTGGGACACTGTGGTGCCCCATAGAACCAAGGGTCCCTCATGACACTGCAGGATCTTGTGTAACCAGGGCTCCATTGTGATTCTGCAGCACCAAGGAATTCATGGTGGCACTCGGAGGCCTCATGGAACTAAGAGGCCACTGTGACACTGCAGGGCCTTGTGGGACCATGCAGAGCATTGTGACAGGGCAGGACCTTGTGTAAAGATGGGGCCACCGTGACACTGCAGGGCCCATGGAACCAAGGAGCAAGTGCTGCTCCTCAGGGACTCCTGGAATGAAGGAAAAATGTTTGACACCATGGTGCTTCTTGGGACCAAGAGGCCATTGTGACACTGTGGAACCAAAGAGAGCATTGCTGCACTGTGGGACCTTGTGGAACCAAGGATCTACTGTGACAGTGTGGGGCCCAGGGATCCAAGGGACTTTGTGACACCAAGGGGTCCCATGGAACCAAAGGGACATTGTGACACTAGGAGGCCTCATGGAATCATGGAGACCATTGTGACATTCTAGGGCCTCGTAAGACCATGGTGACACCACGCTGGGTGTGAGTGTGGGTCTTCGGGAGGGTAGGAGGGCTCTGCACAGGGACCTGGACAGGCTGGATCCAGGGCCCAAATCCAACAAGGTGAGGTTTAACAAGACCAAGTGCCAGGTCCTGCACTTTAGCAACAGCAACCTGTGCAGTGCTACAGGCTGGGGACAGAGTGGCTGGACAGCGGCCAGGCAGAAAAGGACCTGGGGGCACTGATGGACAGCAGGCTGGACATGAGCCAGCAGTGTGCCCAGGGGGCAAAGAAGGCCGATGGCACCTGGCCTGGATAAGGAACAGCGTGGCCAGCAGGAGCAGGGCAGTGATGCCTCTCCTGTACTTGAACCTGGTTGGGCAGCACCTCGAGTGCTGTGTCCAGTTCTGGGCCCTCCAATTTAGGAAGGACATGGAGGGGCTGGAACACGTCTAAAGAAGGTCATAAAGGCTGGTGAGGGGTCTGGAACACAAGTGCTGTGAGGAGTGGCTGAGGGAGCTGGGAATGTTTATCATGGAGAAGAGGAGGCTCAGGTAAGACAAGGTGGTATCAGGACACAGGTTGGACTTGATGATCTCCAAGGTCTTTTCCAGCCTTGCTGGTTCTGTGATTCTCTGAAACCACCCTTGGAGCAGTTGCAGGATGAGCCCCGGGCCTTCTCTTCAGAAGGTCCAGCAGCCCAGGTCCCTCAACTTCTCCTCACAGCCCCAAAGCCCATCCTGTCAGTCCTGCAGAGCCTCTCCAGCCCCTCCTCATTGCCCAGAACAGGGAGCCCCACACTCAGAAACACCAGCCCAGATGTGCCCCCCTGGCCTGTGGTGCCTCTGACAAGGGAGCAGCATGAGGCACTGCGGGACCCTGCAGACAACTCCTGAAGCACTTGTAGGATGATCCTGCTCCCCAAGGGATGTTCTCATGGTGCCAGCTCAGGAACTGAAATGGGGATTGGGGCCAGAGAGGAAGGGGCAAACAGAGAAGGGTTGTTTGCAGGGGTGGGCTCACGGATGGACAAAAGGAAGAAATCTGGATCAGGAAAGAGTAAACAAATCACTGGTGAAGCCAAGGAAATGCTCAGGGCAGTGTAGGAGTGGCTGCCACGAAATCCTGGCTCTGTGCAATGGCTGCAGTGGGACAGGAAACTCAGAGCTCATGGGAACAAATTTTCTGGCTGGCTGCAGAGGCCACAACAAGCCTGAGTGGTTTCACTTGTGTCCCCCAGCCCTTGCTGGCCCCGGGGGCTGATGGCATTTGTGCTCACTCAGCTCCATCTCCCCACAGCAGCACCATGGCGGTGCTCACGCCTGCTCTGTGCAGTGCAAACAGGGACTCCTGAGCCAGTGCTGCCGTGTCTGTGCCTGCAAGGATGCGGCACCTGTGTGAGCTGGGGGAGAGGCCAGGGCTGCAGAGGGGGCATGTTGTTGGCAGGTGCATGAGGACACTCTGGGATGCTGCCCTGGGGTGTCCAGGGCAGTGGTGATGGATCAGCCCCTGCTCTACTGCTCCTTGCCAGGGTGTCCCCCTTGCATGGCCCTTGCAGACCACCAGCCATGCTGTTTGCCCCCAGCCTGCCCATGGCCAGCCTGGAGCTGCTCACGGGGGTTTTCTCTGCTCAGCACTGGCTTGACCAAGTGTTCTGGAGAGAGCCTGGCCAATGACCCTGGAGCCCCCAGGCCCTGCCCTGAGGTGTCAGCACTGCCCCAGCAGTGCCCATGGCCTGTCCCTGCTGCAGCCCCGGCACTGCCACCCCCAGGGCTGTGCCCGGCCCTGAGAGCACTCAGGCCCTGCAGCAACACGAGGG
>WBND01001274.1:20198-35350 GCA_013398595.1 Tychaedon coryphoeus
TGCAGGCACCAGCTCTGAGGCCCAGGTCCGCTACTCACTTTCCTGTCCTGGCTGGAACGGCACCACCTCTTCAGTCTCCTGTGCTGGAGCAGCTCCAGGGCTTTCTTCCTCCTCCATCACCCAGGCCAGCTTGGGCACTCTCAAGGGTCTCTGCTCCATGTCAGTGACTGGATTGATGGCTACTTGCAGGAAAGATGGCTCAGAAAATCTCCCAGTCACCAAGTCCAGCAGTCGTGCCTGGAGGGCACCTGCAAGAGAGAAGCCTCAGGAAGACTGCAGGACAGCAGGTCCTTGTGAAACAGTTAACGAGAGACTGCAAGTGCCTAGAGGAGAAATGTGAAAAGGGCACCATGATGAAGAAGTCCAGCCTTCATCATGGGACAAGTGAGGAACTCAGACACGGAGCCTTCCTCAGTGCCACCACCAGAGCACTGCACCTGCGCTTCATGAATGCTACTGAAAATAGTGAGTTTCAAGAAATAATTTGCATAGCCATACCTTTTCTAAGGAAAACAATGAATGTGCATTAAGTATAACCATGTATTGTAGGTTCTGTGTGCCTGTCTGTGCGCTGTTAGGAGGAGTGATCCCTGTACACCCAGAGCAGTGAATAAAGCAAACACCCACTTCTTGGACTTTGTCTCTCAAGTTTCTCTTGGCCCAGTTTGGGGCGATTCTACAGGGAACACGTCCCAGCTGGTGGCCATCCTAAACCCAAGGGCACAGACAAGGAACGTGTGGGCTAGGGCATAAATGCTGCTCTGAGCCCTGGGGCCTGGTGAGCACTGAAATCAGCAGGAGTGGCAGAGTCCCAGCCCAAGCAGACCTGCCACCCCCGAGCCCTGGCAGCGCTGGTGCCCGGCTCCTGCCCCAGAGACCTGTGCCCTGGAGGGCTTCTGTGCCAGAGGGAGCCAAAGCCCACGTGCACTGGGGGCACCATCTCCAGGCACCAGTCTCACAGGGATCCCCACAGCTCCAGCCCCTGCCCACCCACTCTGTCACCAGCACAAAGGCTTCAGCAGAATTGCCTCAGGCTGAGGGGCTTCTGGCCATTTTCCCTGCAACACTGCACGCCTGGGCAGCTTGCTGAGCACAAGCACACTTTTCCCCATCTTCCCCGATGCCTTGCAGACACTGAACAGCAAAAGAAAGCACCTGGGAGTCTATCTATTCTAACACATCCTATATTTCTACACTAAAGTAAAACACAAAGAAGAAAAGAATAATCTTGAAGAAAAAGAAAATCCCTGCTGGCTCAGGGTGCCCCAGCAGGCAGAGCCTCCCAGATTAGCTCTCCTCAGAGCTCCAGCAGCACAACCAGCTGAGACCCGACAGACGAGGCCATGTCTTCCATACCCGGCAGAGCTGATCTCGCAGCCTCTGGAACATGGAGATTAGAGGCCGCTCTACTGCTCTGAGAACGTACAAAATTTGAATTGTCAGGCTTCCGACAGCAAGGCTGGCATCATCTGCCATGTCTTCAAAGGCTGGAAGAGAGAGGAACAGAGCCACAGTCAGATCCCAGATCTGCAGGGTCCTGAGCAGATCCTCGTGCCAGGGCCATCCCAGCCTGCTCTAGCCATGGCCAGGAGGGATCAGGGACCACCGGGATCAGCCCAAAGCTGCTGGCCATGAATCCTCCACGGGCCCCTGAAATCTCTGTGTGCTCTGCCCACGCCACCCCCCGTCCGCACCGGGAGCAGAGCCCTCCGCAGCCGGGGCAGGGCCTGCAGCTCCTCCTGCCAGCCCCGCTGCCAGCCCACTGCCCTCACTCACCTCTGTAGATCAGCTGCAGCTCTTCCTGCTGCCCCCTAAAGCTCTGCCCAGTGAGCCCTGGGAACACAGAGCCTGTCACGGCCCCAGCGGCACAGCTCCCTGCCCGTGGTGCTGCCAGCCCTGCTGCCAGTTGCCCTCCTGGCCCGGCAGGGCTCAGCCAGGGCCCTTGCCGCATGCTGCCACCCAAGGGCACGGCTGCGGGAGGGCGGCAGCAGCCCCAAGGGCAGCCGGGGCTCCACGGCACCCCGCCCGGATGGCATTGCCAGGGCAGCAGGCGGGGCTGGGGCCAAGCTGCGCCGGGCCAGGGTGGGGAGGGAGCCCGGGCTCACCCATGAACCTGATGGCCGCCTCTCACAGGGGCTCCTGTGGGCTCCGCAGGTACGTCAGGGCCTGGCGCAGGTGCTCGGCTGTTCAGCTCTTGTCCTCTGCGAGCTGCGGAGAGTGGCGGGAGGGAAGGGTCGGGGCGGGCTCTGCCCCTTTGCCCGACGCTGCCCGCACCCAGCCCCGGCCTCCCCTGCCCGCACAGCCCTGAGGCGCGGCCAGCAGCCGCTTGGCCAGGCTCTGCAGGGGCACAGGGCCGGCTGCTGCCCGGGGAGCCGCGGTGCCGGCCCGCCCCACAGCCCCGCTGGGCCAGGGCTCCATCGGCACCCGGCTCGGGGCCGCAGGAGCCTGGAGAAGAGCCCATGCAGCCCCTGGGTGCAGCTCTGGGCAGGGCCACAGCTACCAGCCCCACACAGTGAGCACCGCGCCCAGGGGGCTTCTCCAGGCTGAGGTTGGGCCTTCCAGCCCGTCCTTACCAGGTACTCAGCACACTTTCAGGGTTTCTCCTTCTTCACCAGCTTTTTGAGATCCCTCTTGTTCAGGAATTTGGCCGCACAATGCAGCGTTTCCCAAGAAGCCTGGAGAGCAGCAGAGGTGCGGAGATGCCCACAGCCCAGGGCATCCAGGGACCTGCGTCCCTGTGCCAAGGCCTGGAGGAGGCTGCAGCCCACCAGGCACCAGAGCAGGAGGTAGCCGAGCCCCCTCCAAGGGGGACACCAGCAGCCCACGAGTCCTCACCTCTGCCACATGTGGATTCTCATCACGGCAGTGGAGGAACAGAGGGAGGAGACTCTGAACTGGATTCTCCAAAAGCTCTTCTCTCTCTTCTGTGAAGTATTCCATCACATCTTGGAAGAGCCTTATGGAGAGCAGCTGCACCTGGCTATCATCCTGTATGAAAGGAAGGAAAAAAGACTTCAGCATAGGCTGATCCAGGCCCTTTTCAGCACCTGCCTTGAAATCCATAAGGCACCAAGTTTGTGAGAAGCACCCGGGGCCATGGCCTGGGGCACAGAGCCTTAGGATGTCAAAGAAAGGCAAGAGCGCCTCAGCCAGCTGCAGTGCGATGGGATTTGGTATCAGGATGTATTTGTGCAAGAGTATAAAGTTCAGTGTGATGAGCGCCATCCCAACTATCTTTGCATCCTTGTCCCGCAGTAGGTCCATGAGGCTTTCAGTCAGGCTCCACATTTTTTCAGCCTGTGTGGGACACAAGTGTGTGAAATGCCATCCTGCTGCCTCAGGCCCTGGAGGCCAAAGGCCTGTCCCAAAGCACTTGGGCAGCTGAACCGGGAGGCAGGAGAGCTGGGAGCAGCTGCCTCAGCACCTGAACCCCAAGGGGCTGCTTTCCCCAGTGCAGCTTCAGCCACTGCCCCCTTCTCACCATGGAGGGATCGTCCATGAGCTCGAGCAGGGCCCTGAGCGCCAGGCAACGCCTCTCCCTGCACTTGCTCTGCAGGTACCTTGATGAGATCTTTACAACACTGCCACCACATTCCTGTGGGTCCAGGCACCTGAGGACCTGAAAGGCACAGGGCAGTGACAGAGGAGCTGGCCAGCAGGAGCCTGGAACCACACAGGCCTGGGCCCAGACAGCAGCACAGAGCACGGGCACTGTCCCGGGCTGCTGTGGCTACAAGAGGGCAGAGAGCTGGGAGGCAGCTCAGCGAGGCAGCACTGGCCATCAGGCTCACCTCCACAAGAAATGCCATGGCAGGAAGATACCAGCATAGCTCCTGTGTGCTGAGCACCTGGAGTAGATGGAGTGCAATACTGGAACACAGGCTTGTAGAAGGACGGCACATCTCCCTAGCAGGCCAAAGAAGAAACCAGAATCCTGAGCTGGAGGGGGCAAACCTCTCCCAGGATAGGCTCACAGAGCTCTGGTCTTTTCCCCACCACAAATGCAAGGGGACCTGGGCCCATTGGGAAGCGGCTGCTCCTGGGTACCCTCCTCTCTCAGCCTTTTCCAGTCTGCTTGGCTGTCCCTCAGTGACAAGGCCCTCTGGCCCAGGACCACAGGTACTGTGTGGGGCACCCCGGGCACAGAGCACAAATGCCAGGGGTGGTGGAGAGCAGGGGATCTCACCTGGCCAGCAGACCCACGGCATAGTGGTGGGTGTCAGCACAGAGCAGCGTGTCCCAGCCACACTTGCGTTCCATGGCCATCACCACATCCCCATACTGGAGAAAGCAGAGCAGGGGCTTCAGGGTGCACACTGCAAACCTGTGTGCAGAGCAAAGCTTAGCTCACGCTGGCAGCACTGGCTCCTTCCCTGGGGACATGGCAGGGACAGGACTGGGATGGAGAACCTGTTGGGGCTGGTGGCAAGGCCGTGTTCTTCTTGGCATCCCTTCCACAAGATCTCGACCTCCTCTGATGTATCCAGAGTGCTGAAGAACACTTGGAAGAGCAGATGCACAAGTAGGCAGGGGAAATACATCACCATTACATGTGGCCAGCAGGGCACCTGGAGGATCTTCCACATCACCACAGTTGCCTGCAAAGGACAGAGCAGCCCGAGACAGCGCTCAGTGCCGAGGTGTCCGTGCGGCAGGGCCCGAGTGTGGCAGGGAGCAGCCGGGGGAGACAGAGGTGGTGCACAGGGCCTGGTGCCCCTGAAGCTGCCCCTAGGCCAGGATTCAGCCCAGCACCTGAGGCTGGGAGATGCAGTGGGGGAAGGAGGGTTCCAGAAACTCACAGCCAGGGCAAAGACACCCGTTGTGTCCCCATCAGAGGTGCATGTGCTGTGCTCTGGCCAGTCCCCCAGCACATCCAGGAGTATCTGCAGCACTGCCTCCACAGTCCTGCTCGAGGACATGATTGTTGTCCACATGGTCATAGCAGCTCTGTGGGGCCAGAGCTCTGTCTCAGGGCAGTCTAAGACACAGCACTGTGGCCTGGGCAGCAGTGGGGAGCTGAGCTGGCTGCCAGCTCTGCCTCTGCACACTGTCCCTCATCAGCAGCATCCAGGCAGCCCAGCCCTGTGGGGACAGGCCCCTGAGGGGCAGGGAGGGAGCATGGCAGCAGCTCGGAGGCTGACATGCTAGGGCTGGGAAAGGGGGCAGCCAGAGGGCCCTGATACTCTCTGCTGGTCAGACACCTGGAACAGGCTGCACAGGGCAATGGGCTGGTGAGCCCTGAGCCCTCTGGGCAGGTGGGCCCCATACCTGTCATACGATGGGGTCACAAGCAGGAGAGTCATCACCACATCTGCGGACTGTGCCTCAGTGAGATCCAGCAGGGTCCCGTCCAGCCTGTGCTCAGCAGACTGATTGGCCATGAGCCACTGGTGGATGTACCTCACCATGGCAGGCACCTGAAGAAGGTACAGGGAGGCTTGGAAAGCTGCCAGAGGGAGTAATGTTCCCAGCTTCCCCAGAGAAGTGCTTCCCTTCCCACCACCCTGCCATGGCCTCAAAGGCTTACGGTGACCAGGAGGCCCAAGTGGCTTGGGAGGGCACTTGACTCATGGGGGAATTAAACCCTGGCCACAGGCTGCTTGCCTGCTCTGGAATGGAAGCACTCTTCTCCACAAGCAAATCCAGCAAAGTAGCACTGGTATCAGTGGTGTAGATTTCACCATTTTCCATGGTCCCAAGGCCCATGATGCTGTTCTCTTCCTGCCAAATGCATTCAGTGAATTTGCACGTCTGACAGGAGAACAATGGGCAAGAAACCAGGGCTGCTCCATGGAGTGCTCCAAGCGCTGTGCTGGGCTGAGCAGTGACAGCAGGCCCAGCCCACGTGGGGATGGCTGCAGGTACCTTCAGTGCTCTGCAGAAGTGGCCACAGGCAGGGTCCAGCTCTTGTGTCCAGTCCATGGCTGAACCTGGCAAAGAGCAAGTGCAGCCAGAGCTGAGGGGCTGTGGGAGAAGCCGGAGAACACAGCCCAGCCCTGCTCTCCCCAGGCAGGAACAGCCCCGGGATGCCCCAGGGGATGGAGCACGGCTGCTGCGGGGTGTCTGCCCAGCCCCTCTTCCATCCTGTACATGGGTATGTCCATGGGATGGGATGGGATGGGATGGGATGGGATGGGATGGGATGGGATGGGATGGGATGGGATGGGATGGGATGGGATGGGGCCAAGCTGGATGCAGGCACCAGCTCTGAGGCCCAGCTCTGCCACTCACTCTCCTGTGCTGGCAGGAACAGCATCACCTCTTCAGTCTCCTGTGCTGGGGCAGTTCCAGGGCTCTCTTCCTCCTCCATCACCCAAGCCAGCTTGGGCACTCTCGAGGGTCTCTGCTCCTTGTCAGTGACTGGATTCATGGCTACTTGCAGGAAAGATGCCTTGGAAAACACTGAGTCAGGAAGCCCTGCAGCCATGTCAGGAAGGCACCAGTCCTTGGAAGACTACAGGACAGCAAGTCCTGCACTCTGGTCTTGAGGGCTTCTGCCACAAGGACAGGAGACTCCACGTCAAGGATTGTGATCAGCAAATCCCACAGTCCGCCGTCGAGGGCACTTGCAGAAGAGAAGACTCAGGAAGGCCACAGGTCACTAAGGTCAACAAGAAGGTCACTAGCCCTGTGGTCTGGCCTCGAGGTCACCTGCAGGAATAACGCCTCGGAAAAGCTCCGGGTCAGACACAAAAGAGTGTGCTGTGCCGGGGCTCCTCACGGCACCACTCTGTCCCGTCCTGTCCCGTCGCGTGCTCCGAGCACTGTGGCGGGGCCGTGTCACCATCAGCTCCTGTGTCACCACACGTCACAAAGGGTCCTGTGAGATCCTGTTCCGTTCCATGCCATGGTGACCATGCTGCACCGTGTCACAAAGGGCCCTTGCACACACTGCCGCCTGCCCAGGGGCTGCTCCCAGCCCACCCAAAGTGGCCCAGGTTGGAAGCTATCCCTCACCTCAAGTGTCTAAGACAGCCCGACAGGATCTTTAGGAGCATCTCAAAACATCAGCAAATGCTGCCCTGCTCTGCAGGCTCAGGGCAGCAGAAGGAGCCCCCAGGGCTGCCAACGCAGCCGCAGCAGGGAAGGGCATGGGGCCTTGCCCAGAAGCTGGCACGGCCTCCTTGGGACATGTCCCAGCTGGTGGCCATCCTAAACCCATGGGTGTGACGCAGACAAGGAGCGTGTGGGCCAGGGCACAAATGCTGCTCTGAGCCCTGGGGCTTGGTGAGCACTGCAATCAGCAGGAGTGGCAGAGTCCCAGCCCAAGCAGATCTGCCATCCCCCGAGCCCCGGCAACGCTGGTGCCAGGCTCCTGCCCCAGAGACCTGTGCCCTGGGGGGCTTCTATGCCAGAGGGAGCCAAACCCCATGTGCATTGGAGGCTGTGCTCCTTCCTACAGGCTGTGCTGCAGGGCAGGAAGCTCTGCAGAGGAATATGGACAGGCTGGAGCCATAGGCCCACAACAGTTGGATGAGGTTCACCACGCCAAGGGCCAGGTCCTGCCGGACGTTCCTGTCCTCAACATGCACAACTTTGGAAAGAGCTGTCCCCCGAACATCTGGCTGAATAAAGAATGCTGCTTTTTAATGCTACATAGGTGTGTAGGAGGGTTTTTATGTTACTGAATTCTTGGTAAAACTTCTACTTCCAAGGAAAGCTCTGTCTCCTGCTGTTCACAAACAGAGAAGGGCAGGTGGGAGATGTGGTGGTGGAGGCTGCCTGGGGTACAGTGACCATGAAATAATCAAGTTTTCAATATTCTGTGAAAGATGGAGGGGCATCAACAAAATTTCTACACTGGAATTACAAAAGGCAGACTTTGGCCTATTCAGGAATCATAATTCTAGAACAGTGAATCAGGTACTTATTTTTTAAGGGAAACAGCTGTTAATAACAAAGTGATGCAGGAAGGGTGGACATACCTCAAGGAAGTTATCTTAAAGGGGAAGAAGTCGCAGTGTGCCAAAAGAGCCAGCAAGGAAAATGACCGGCCTGACTGTGCATGGAACTTTTGTGGGAACTCAGGGAAAAAAAAGATCAGGAAACTCGGGAAGTGTTCAAGGATGTTGTTAGGTCATGCAGAAGGAAATGCAGGGAGGTGAAAGCTCATTTAGAGACTTTAGAACTTAACCAGGTCACTTCGGTGAAAACTAACAAAAAACATCTTTATAAATAAACTAATAGCAAATGGAGGAGTAAGGAGAAGCTCTACTCTTTATTGGATGGAGTGGGGAATATAGTAAAGATGAGGAAAAGGCTGAGGTACTTAACACCACGTTTGTCTCAATTTTCAACATTAAGATATGTTGTCCTCAGAACACGTGTTCTCCTGAGCTGGTAGATGGGGACAGGGAGCAGAACAGTCCCCTGTAATCGAGGAGGAAGAAGCTGGTGACCTGCTGTGATGCCTGGAAAGGCTGGCCTGGAACAGAGACTAGGCAGAGCGCAAGGAATAAAATAGGTATTTATTGAAAGGATACACCTTGGGCAGTGCAAGAGCCCAGTCGGGGCTACACCCAAGTCCAGTCCAAGATGGATCCTTCTCAGGAGTTTTTACACTTCTGTAAGTTTTTCTTCATCTATATTTTGGTGTCAAATGTCCAACCACAGCCCCAGGCCATGACGTCTCAGCCCCTTGGCTTGCCCTGTTTTCTTTGTCGTTGTTTATGCTTTTTGGGCAACGGTTGTCCTTGATTCTCTAGTTAGGAAGGGATTGTTTTGTCTAACTACCCTTTGAATAGAACATATTACGACCTAGCATGAAGTTTCAGAGTTACACACTAAACAGCAGAGAATCTGAAAGATATAAAAGCCAAAAACCCAAGACATCAGCCATGCCACTCAGATGCTCACAGGTGTCTCTGGGAGAAGGTGGGATCCATCCTAGGGGGAAGAGGAAGGTGCTGGTGGATGAGCTCCCAAGCTGCTACCCATCATTTATCATCAGTCCTGGCTCAACAGGAAGGTCCCAGAGGACTGCAGGTGCCAATGTGAGCCCATCCTCAAGAAGGGCTGGAAGGAGGATCTAGGGAACTCCAGGCTTGTCAGCCTGACCTCAGTGCACAACAGGTGATGGAACAGATCACCTTGAGTGCCATCACAGGGCACCTACAGGATGAATGAGGGATCAGAGCCAGCCAGCGTGGATTTCAATATATGCATTGATGATCTGGATGAGGGCACTGAGTACACCAACTGCAAATTTGAAGATGGCACCAAGCTGGGTGTGAGTTCTGGGCCCCTGAATTTAGGAAGGACATGGAGGGGCTGAAGCATGTCCAGAGAAGGGCAACAAGGCTGGTGAGGGGTCTAGAACACAAGTCCTGTGAGGAATGGCTGAGGGAGCGGGGGATGTTTGTCCTGGAGAAGAGGAAGCTCAGGAAAACAAGATGGTGTTAGGGCACAGGTCGGCCTTGATGATCTCCAAGGTCTTTTCCAGCCTTGGTGATTCTGTGATTCTCTGAAACCACCATTTGAGCAATTGCAGGATGAGCCCTGGGCCTCATCTTCTTTGGAAGGTCCAGCAGCCCAGGTCCCTCAGCTTCTCCACACAGCCCCAAAGCCCATCCTGTCAGTCCTGCAGAGCCTCTCCAGCCCCTCCTTATTGCCTAGAACAGGGAGCCCCACATCCAGAAACACCAGCCCAGATGTGCCCCCCTGGGCTGTGGTGCCTCTTGCAAGGGAGCAGCACAAGGCACTGCAGGACCCCGCAGAAAATTCATGAAGTACTTGTAGGATGATCCTGCTTCCCAGGGGATGTTCCCATGGTGCACCTCAGGAACTAAAATGGGGATTGGGGCCAGAGAGGAAAGGACGAACAGGGATGGGATGTTTGCAGGGGAGGGAACAGGATTGGGCAGTAGGAAGAAATTAGTACCAGGAAGAGTAAAGAAACCAGAGGTGAAGCAGAAGAAATGTTCAGAGCAATTTGGGGATGGCAGCGAGGCAGCCCTGGCTCTGAGCAGCAGCGTTTACTGTGGGACAGGAAACTCAGAGCTCATGGGAACAAATTTTCTGGCTGACTGCAGAGACCACAACAAGCCTGAGTGGTTTCCCTTGTGTCCCCCAGCCCTTGCTGGCCCCAGGGGCTGATGGCATTTGTGCTCACTCAGCTCCATCTCCCCACAGCAGCACCATGGCGGTGCTCACGCCTGCTCTGTGCAGTGCCAACAGGGGCTCCTGAGCCAGTGCTGTCGTGTCTGTGCCTGCAAGGATGTGGCCCCCGTGTTCTGGAGAGAGCCTGGGCAAGGGGCCCGGAGCCCCCAGGCCCTGCCCTGAGGTGTCAGCGCTGCCCCAGCAGTGCCCATGGCCTGTCCCTGCTGCAGCCCCGGCACTGCCACCCCCAGGGCTGTGCCCGGCCCCAAGAGCACTCAGGCCCTGCAGCAATATGAGGGACAGGAGGGCAGCGGGGCAGTGGCGCGGGAGCAGCACTGGCAACACCAAGTGCTGCTGCTGCTGGGCACAGCTGCTGTGCCAGCACTGATCTACCCCAGCTCTGCACACAGACATTGCTGCTGCAGCTCCAGGGAAAGGAACAGAAGGGGCACCTCTGGAGAAAACTTTGCTGTGAGTGAGAGCCTTTAGTCCACTCTAGGCCACCAAGAGCGCTGTCTGTCTTTGACACAGTCTGTGGGTCACAGGGAAGGTGGAGAGAAACAAAATGACAAATGGCACAAACGATGACATTTGTTTGTGGGCAATATGAAAAAATTAAACATTGGAAAAAGAATCCCACAACCAAACCAAGAAGAAGTATCAAAGATGACTTTTATTACAAGTAATTTACCAAAATTAGCCAGCACCTTAATGTTCCTGAAAGCATCAGGTCATCAGTCTGCACACTGCAGCCTTGACCTCCTGATTCCTCAGGCTGTAGATGAGAGGGTTCAGGGCTGGAGGCACCACTGAGTACAGAACTGACAGTGCCAGATCCAGGGATGGGGAGGAGATGGAAGGGGGCTTCAAGTTGGCAAAAAAGCCAGTGCTGATAAACAGGGAGACCACAACCAGGTGAGGGAGGCAGGTGGAAAAGGCTTTGTGCCGTCCCTGCTCAGAGGGGATCCTCAGCAGAGCCCTGAAGATCTGCACATAAGAGAAAACAATGAACACAAAAGCAAAAACCACGAAAGCACTAACCACAATGATTCTAAGTTCCCTGAGGTAGTTGGATTTTGAGCAGGAGAGCTTGAGGATCTGGGGCACCTCACAGAAGAACTGGCCCAGGGCATTGCCCTTGCACAGGGGCAGGGAAAATGTATTGGCAGTGTGCAGCAGTGAATAGAGAAAGGCACTGGCCCAGGCAGCTGCTGCCATGTGGGCATAAGCTCTGCTGCCCAGGAGGGTCCCGTAGGGCAGGGGTTTGCAGATGGACACATAGCGGTTGTAGCACATGATGGTCAGGAGGGAATACTCAGATGAAATGAAAACTACGAATATAAAGACCTGTGCAGCACATTCTGAGTAGGAGATGGTCCTGGTGTCCCAGAGGAAATTGTGCATGGCTTTGGGCACAGTGGTGCAGGTGGAGCCCAGGTTAGTGAGGGCCAGGTTTAGCAGGAAGAAGAAATGGGGGTGTACAGGTGGTGGCCGCAGGCTACGGCGCTGATGATGAGGCCGTTGGCCAGGAGGGCAGCCAGGGAGATGTCCAGGAAGAGGCAGAAGTGCAGAAGCTGCAGCTGCCGTGTGTGTGCCAATGGCAGCAGGAGGAAGTGGCTGATGGAGCTGCTGTTGGACATTTGCTGTCTCTGGCCATGGGGACCTGTTCATGGATAAAGGACAGTGACAAGTCAGCAGAGGCTGCTTTGAGCCAAACCTGGGCCATTCCCTGTAGACTGTCCCGCTGTGACTCACCCTCCATTCTTCCTGCTCTGGGAAAACCTTCCCCCAGGTCCCTGACTGAGCTTCAGTTATGCTGTCTGAGTGTGCCAGGAGCAGCCAGGCCTCTGCGTGGGGACTCTTGAGGAGCCATCCCTGCACTGCTGGTCTGGGTTTGTGGCTGTGTGGCTGGCGGACAAGGCTGGATATTCAGGATTTGTCAGTGGAATCACTCCTAATGCAGAAGGGCTTGGTAGTGTCTCCACTCCCACTTCTAAAGCACATGGAGAGCAGGAAGGAGTTTTAGACATTATTTTCCTACCCACATATCATCCCTGGTTCTCTGAGGATAGAAATCCCCATCATTTCTGCTGCACTCACAGTTTGCCACTGAGAGATGTGAGAGGCAAAAGATAGCCTGTGGCTCAGGGCAAGGTGAGGGGCTGGATGGGCTTTTTCCCAACTGCCCTGGGCTTTGGCTGGAAACAGTGCACAATCACATTCCCATGTCACCCTGGGATAAATGAGACCCTGCCCAGAGCAGAGGGATCTCTGAATGTCTCACCCTCTCTAAAGGTCTCTCAGTAAGGTCTCAGCACCCCTTTCTGCCAAGAACACTCATGGCTCCCTTGGCAAACCCAACAGCATTTCCTCAGCTGTGGCATCTCTGCACTTTCCTGTGGGATACTCAAGGAACTCCGAGAGGCTCTGGCACAGATTTGCACCCAGGAGGGCAGCTCAGAGCTTGGAAGGACACAGCAAGGATACCCCCAGGTGTGCCCATGATGGGATCTCAGGGAGGGGGCTCAGCTCATTCCCCTCTCCCATGGACTGCTTTGCCCACAGCCCCACAGGTCCCAGGGAAGCTTGGACACCCCATTCCCATGGACACCGCTGCTGGCAGGAATCCCAAGGGCAGTACCTGACTCAGTGCTGCAATCCCAGAGCCTCCCTGAGAGCAGCAGATTGCAATGACAATATCGGAGGGGTGCAGGAACAAGAGAAGATGTTGAGGTACTGTGCCTGAGATGGCAGGGCAGAGACAGCCGGGCACTCAGGGCAGTGTTCCCGTACCCAGCTGTGCACGGCACCTCCCACACACCAACAGTGCCCTCCTGCTCCCAGCACTGCTCTGTTCAGACCCCTCTCCTTCCCCGAGCATCTCCCTGAGCCTGGACATTTCCCTCCTGAGAGCTGCCCTGTCCCTGCCAGGCTCACAGAGCCCATCCCACCCTCTGTGCCCTCACCTGCCCCACAGAAACCTGCCTGTCTGCAGGACACTGCCTGGGGCAGGGTCTGTCTGCAGGTGGGCAAGGGCAGCTCAGGAGAGCCCTGCTGGGCCCTGCAAAGGTGATGCTGGTGCTGCCCAGGGCTGAGGAGTGGCTGAAGCCTTTGGGATGGTCCCAACAGAGAGACTGACCACCCAAAGTTACAGATCTGGAGTCTATGTAAATGTTCAAACATTACTTTGGTGATCCTGTGTGTCCCTTTTAAATCAGAGTGTTATGTCATTCTCTGAGAAAAATTCCTGTTCTGCTTCTCTCATCCCTGTGTTGTCTATAATCAAAAGAGAAAAAAAACCTTTGCAAGAGTGTTAGAATGGTAATGTAAAATGCAGACCATGTTTGGAAGTTTCTGGGTGTCTCAGTGGGGATGGGGCACACCCGGCCCCCATTTCCAAGAATTTATTGATGTTGATTTGTGGAGAGTTAGGAATATGCGTGCGGAAGATGTTGGGCTGTAACGGTCAGCCAGGAGCCCTACCCCGCTCTCAGTGTGACCTTTGCTCAGTACCTGGCTGTACCTGGCCGCACCCAGCCAGACGTGAGCTGAAGGAAGTGACTCTGACTGACCAAGCTATAAAAACCCTTGTGACCCTTCAATAAATGCCATTTTGCTGTCCACCACATTGGTGTCTGGGAGCTTATGGTCCGAGTGGCCTCGGGGGTGGGGTCGCCGTGCCCGACTTTGAACCAGGTCTCCACAACAAGTGGTGCCGAAGCCCGGGATCCGACTACAGCCCGGGTTTGGGGATCGCCTGGACGAGGGACCGGCGGCTGAACAACTGGACCAGTACAGCAGCGGAGATGTCCCCGGGCCAGCGAGGAGCATGGATGCTATCGCGAAGGTCGTAAGTGAAATCCACGCACAGTGGGGTATCGATTGTAAGGTGAAGCATTTTATTCTCACAATGCAGAGACTGATAAAGACAGGGGCTATCGAGAGCCCGGTAGAAACACTCCATCCGGAGATATGGGATAAATGCACTAAGGCTCTAGCCGAGGAAGCTATGTCCTCAGGCTCAGGGAAAACACTAAAATCATGGGGTAGGGTTGTCCAGGCTCTGCAAAAGGCTCGGGAGGAGCAAGAGACCTGGACAGCTGCGCAAACTTGTCTGTTAGCCGCGCCGCAGCTGGGAATTGGGGTGGCAACTCAAACCAGGGAGGAGTTTAAACCCATCGTAAGTGTGGAGGCGCGGGCTGCAGACCCTGACCCGCGACCCCTGAGTCTGGACTCACCACCATCGGAAGGGGGGGAGCGAGCCCAGGCGTTTTGGCAGGGGCTAGCAGAGGAGGCGTGGGAGGCGGTTAGAATATCAGAGGCCAAAGAAGTTAAAAACGCAGCACCCCCACCTTATGGGTTCGAAAATGGCACCGAAGCGTGCGGTGGGGGGTGGAACAGCGGCAGCGCGGGGGGCGGATGAGCAGAGGGCTCGCCGGGTGGAGCGGGCGCAGGCGAGCGGGAGGGAGGAGCGTCCCCCGAGAAGGAGCTCAGAACCAATCAAAGAGCCCGTTTTAATTCAAGCCCGTATAAGGCAAGAACCTCCCCCAGTAGGAGGCGGGGAAAGCCTGGGGGAGGGAACGGCCCGACCCCCCTAAGAAGGGGCAGGGGCCGAGCCTGAGAAAAAGCCTCGGCAGCCCAGAAAAGTCCAGTGTTGGAGATTGAGTTTTTGTTTCTTTTTACTGCGTGAGTTTGGAGAATTTTTCCCATTGTGATGCAGTGGGTAGGTGGGAGCGGGGCTTCCCAAGGGGCACGCCGGTTTCTGGGCGGGGCTGCTCGTGTTTCCGGCGAGGGAGCGGAGAGAGGGACCCCCGTCTGCTGGCACGTGGCGAGGAGACAGAGGACCCGGACCCGCTGGAATCAGCTGTCCTACATCTGTCCTGCTACCTTGGAAGTACTGCTGACCACCAGAGACCAACCGGTGAGCGAGGAGCTGCCCCTTCCAGCCTGTTTCCACCTGAGGCACAAGGCACAGCACAGCCGCCGCCGCCCCCCCACCCCGATCCTGCCTCTGCAGCCGGGCCGGCTGTGTCTCGCCCGCTCCCCCCGCAGCT
>WBND01001274.1:35682-62081 GCA_013398595.1 Tychaedon coryphoeus
TTCAAATTCTCTATTTCCAGAAAGGAGTTTCTGCCTTTATTGGCAGGCATCTGTCCCAGAAACGAGGACATCCAGTCAGTCGACTTCCGGCTCAGACTCGGACTGGAGCTCAGACAGGTAGCCAGGGAGATGGTCAGAGGAGGATCCTGACACCGACTCGGGCTTTAACAAAAAGGGAGCAGCGGCATAGAAGATCAGTAGCTGCAACACTCCCACATGGGTTAAGGGGGTATCAGAGAAGGATCGAACCCCGCTAACAGACTGGCGGAAAATTAAAATAGCTTGTGCGGATTGGGCCCCGTCAGCGACACTGGTGTTTCCTGTTCGGCTGGGGGGGGCCGGCGGCAATCAAAGGATCTACTCGCCGATAAACCCGAAAGATGTGCAGGAAATTGTTAAAGCGATCGCAGACAGGGGGATTAATTCTGCTATGGTTTCCACACTCATTGATAGCGTATTTGGGGGTGACGACATGCTCCCGTTTGACATTAAACAGGCTTGCAGGCTGATTTTTGATGGGGCAGGAATGATCGTTTTTAAACAGGAATGGGAGGACAAATTCTGCTAAGGAGCTAGCTTTAGTGACGGGGGCAGACCACCCACTGCACAGCTCCAGCATACAAAGGCTTATGGGCACAGACCCAGCTATGATCACTCCACAGGCACAGGCAGAGGGCCCGCGGGCCCATGAGGTTATGACAAAACCTGTGCTGTCCGAGAAGCCATCCGTGCTGCTTCTAAAGTAATAACCAGACCATCGCCATGGTCCACCATAAAGCAGAGTGAGAGTGAGAGCTTCACTCAGTTTGTAGACCGCCTTCAGTCAGCATTAGATTCCTCTACATTACCTCCAGAGGCAAAGGGTCCTATGCTAGCAGAATGCCTACGCCAGCAATGCAATTCAGCCACCAAGGACATTTTAAGATCACTGCCACCTGGGTCCAATATTGCAGCCATGATCAGACATATTGCAAAGGAGGAACACCTGGCTCCCATCCAAGCAGCAGTCCGCACTGCAATAACCAGTGTGATGGCATGCTTCAAGTGTGGCCAGCCAGGCCACGTGGCTGTAAACTGTCCCCAGTCAGGACACCCACCAGCAGCTGCTCCACCAAGCCAGGGGAAACCTAGGGGACCATGCTGGGTATGTGGAAAGAAGGGGCATTTGGCTAAGGAATGCAGGTCCAAGCTTCAGGGAAATGGGAAGGGGAGGGGGCAGTCTGGCCGCACCCAGCCCCCTCTCTCCTGGAACTCAAAGCGGCCCAGCTACAGCAACCCTCAACAGGGCTCGGGGCTTCCATGCCCATTACCCCCTCAAGAAGTGTCCAACTTCCTAGCCCAACCAGTAACTCCATCAAACCCATCCGCACCTCAGGAATACCAAGAACAGCTCCCTGGGGACGAGGCCCCTGGGTGGCCTTGGCCATGAAAGCAAAGGAATGAGACCCATGGGTGGCTGTTGCAGTGAAGGTGGGCAAGCATCCACTGATTGTGTGGGCAGTTTGTTGTCTCTACAACAGCTCCAACGACTCGGCCATCTGCCTTCCCTTTTGGGTGGACACAGGATCAGACGTCACCGTCATCCCAGACATACACTGGCCTCTACCATGGAAGCTAGAAGAAGCCCCAATGGTGGGCAGAGTTGGAGGGCTGTCCCAAGCCCACAAAAGCACTCAAGCAATAGCAATAACATTCTGCACTGTGAATGTGCAGAAGGAAGGTCTATCATCCTTATGACATACGTTATGTCGGATTGCCCACCCTTGACAGGGAGAGATGTCCTAGCCCTGCTGGACGTCAGGCTGACAAATTAATTCTAAGGGCCACTGTCGCATACACGCCATTGCCCATCAAACTAACTTGGAAATCAGTTGACCCGGTATGGGTCTCACAGTGGTCCTTGTCTAAGCCTCGAATGAATGCCCTTCTGGAGCTAGTTGGCCGTGAGTTACACAAGAATCATATAGAACCCTCCACGAGTCCATGGAACACCCCAATCTTCATAATACCTAAACAGTCCGGTGAAGGCTTCCGTCTCCTGCACGACCTTTGGGAAATGAACAAGAGGATCCAGCTGATGGGCCCAGTACAAACTTCGCTGCCCATGAACTCAATGATACCGAGAGGACAACCTTGTGCAGTGCTCGACTTCAAAGACTGCTTCTTTTCTATTCCCCTGCACGAAGACGACAAGGAGCAGTTCGCCTTTTTCATGGTCTTTCCAAACAGCCAGTGGCCCAACCTGTGCTTTCATTGGAAAATGTTACCCCAAGGAATGATCAACTCCCCTACCATCTGCCAGATCACAGTAGACCGAGCGCTAGCACCGGTCCGGCAGAGTAATCCGAATGTGACCATAGTGCAGTACATGGACGACATCCTGATCGCCGCACCATCAACAAGCCAAGTAGACCAGCTGGTATCCACCATCTCCAAGACCTTAAAGACAAATGGCTTTGAAATAGCGAGTGCAAAAATAAAAAAGGGACCGTGTGTGACCTTCCTAGGAGTGGGAACCACAAGCTCCTACGTAACCCCTCCCCAGATGAAAATCCACCGAGATATCAAGACGCTCCATGACGTGCAGAAGCTAGTAGGATCCTTACAGTGGCTCCGCAACATCATCCTGATCCCTCCCGAGGTCATGGACCCTCTAAACGACCTCTTGAAAGGAAAGAAACCATGGGAGCAGAAAACCCTGACACCAGAGGCGATAAGCTTGCTCAACTTTATCGAACACCAGGTGTCAGAGAGCACGCTCACCAGATGGGATTCAAGTACACCGGTCGATCTGTATGTCCATTTTACAAAAAAGGAGGGAGTGGGAGCCTTAGCCCAAGGACCCCCTGACAAAGCCCAACCGATACTATGGGTGGTCCTGGGGAAACCGTCACGCGCCTTTTCCCCGGGAGTCGAGTGCCTCAGCAGCCTCATCATGAAAGGCAGAAAACTCACCCTAAGACATCTGGGCATCGAACCTGCCAAGATATACCTGCCCTTCCGCAAGCAGCTCTCCACGCAGTCAACAATAATATCCGAATACCTAGCCATGGCCCTTGCAGGCTTCGGAGGAGAGATTCGCTACGCTGCAAAACCCCCTTGGACTCAGTTGATCACGGTCGTCGACATCGACCTCCCACCAAAGATAATCAACCGACTGCAGACAGGACCAACCATCTTCACAGGCGCATCGTCGCTGACCTCCACCGCAGCGGCAGTATGGCAGTCAAGAGAACAATGGCAATGTGTCAAGACAACCGACCCCACGCTTTCAGTCCAACAACTCGAAGCAGCTGCCGTAGTGCTAGCGTGTGGACTGTTCCCAGAAGAACACCTTAACATTGTGACTGACTCCATATTTGTGGCCAAGCTCTTCCTTGCCATGTCCGGACCAGGTGTGTCAGTGTCCACGGTGGCAACAATGCTAGAAGAAGCACTCTATTCATGGAAAGGCACCATATCAGTCATCCACGTCAACAGCCATGACCCGATCAAAGGATTCTACCAGATTGGCAATGACAAGGCTGACGCTGCCGCCAAGGGCATATGGACACTGAAAGAAGCCCGTCAGTTGCATGAATCCCTTCACATCGGAGCAAAAGCACTTGCGAAGAAGTGCGGAATTTCTGCTGCAGACGCAAAGCATGTCATCGCCACGTGCCCTCACTGTCAGAAATCACCACTGTGGTCAAGCGGCATCAACCCCAGAGGCCTCAAAGCCTCAGAAATATGGCAGACAGACTTTACACTATGCCAGCCGTTAAAACCCCAAGCGTGGCTTGCAGTTACCGTGGATACATACAGCGGTATGACTGTGGCCACACAGCATTCCAAGACAGATTCCAAAGCGACCATCCAACATTGGCTGACAGCCATGGCATGGCTTGGAGTTCCAAAACAAATCAAAACAGACAACGGCACAAACTTCACCTCAAAGACAGTCCAAGCATTCGTCTCGAAATGGACCATCGCCTTGGTACATGGCATCCAGTACAACAGCACCGAACAAGCCATTGTGGAAAGAGCAAATCAAACTCTGAAAACTAAACTGGAAGTACTAGCAAAGGCAGAAGGCTTCACCAATGCCATCCCCTCAAGTGATCAGGCGCGTATACTAGGAACCTCGCTGCTAGCGTTAAATCAATTCCCTAGGGGAGATGAAACAAACAGTCCTGCCCAGAAACACTGGGCCACTCGAGCACTAGAGGAAGGCCCATGGGTTGTGATCAAAAATGAACTAGGGGAGTGGGAACAAGGGCGTAGACTAGTGCTCACGGGGCGGGGATATGTGGCAGTTAAAAAAGATGGAGACATTAAATGGTGTCCACTCAAATCTATCAAACCAGACCTTCAGAGTGGAGCTAATGAGAATTGTGAGACTTTGTTTGCAGGACTGGATCATCGGACGCCCCCGCAACCCGTATGCCCCACTACCAGGAAAGAGAGAGAGACCACCGAGCAAGCCGGCATCACCTGAGAAGCTCGCACCATGAAAATCAAAGCAGCAACTGTGTCTCTGTGTTATCTTGTTTCTAGGGTTAGTAGGCAGAGGACATGCAGACACAAAGCATTACCCTCACCGGCCATTCATGTGGGTTCTACGCCATCTCTCAGGTGAGAGGGTCATCAAAGAAATTGTTACAGCCGACACACCATCCTTTGAGCTCGGGCTAAAAGACATCTTTCCCTGGCATACAGGGTTCCCCAAATTTGAGGGGACATTATTTCAGACCTATTGGTTCCCTGCTTCCAACCCAGGAAAAAGGTACTGTAATTACCCAGGGTATGGATATTGTGGATATTGGGCATGTGAAACTATTGTGACAGGCAATGCATGGAAACCACAACACCCTGGTAAGTTCCTGCAAATTAAGTGTATTCCCCATGGCTGTATTGAACCAAAATTTGGTATGGATGGGTACGTGCTCTTGCCCCAAGGCAGGAAACAGCACACCTGCACAGGCTATGTAATGACAATCCTACAGCCAACCCACGATGGCTAGGCCACGGGCAAAGCGTGGACAGCGTTTGTTTATCTTACTCACCGCTTCTGGACAAACGTACAAATCATCAGATTCCCACCTCCAATATCCCAATCAGCCTGACCCAATCCGGTTCTTGCAATAAGCAGACCCAGGAAAGAGATCACAGCTAACCGTCGTTCTAGCCACAAAACACAGATGCTAAAATCTACCTCCTCCCCATCCGATCTCTTAGCCAAACCAACCCTCTTCAATCCATTCCTAAGCGTGTTAAATGCTACCTTTTTATCGTTAAACCAATCCAACCCGAACCTCACAGAATCATGTTGGTTATGCTATGATGCACAACCCCCTTTTTACGAAGGTGTTGCCCTTGATCTCCCATTCAACTTTTCAAAGTCAGACAATCCACGCCAATGCAGATGGGACACCCCCTGGAGAGGCATTACCCTCAGCCTGGTTACGGGCCAAGGCAAATGCTTTGGCAATGCAACCTTGGCAAAGCGGATGGGCAACGTCTGCCGAGAGTTCGTCGAACTTAAAGGGGGGAAGTTCCAGTGGGTGATCCCAGCTGCATCAGGAATGAGGGTCTGTCAACAATCTGGGTAAGCCCATGTGTACCCCTTGGCAAATTCAGTCATTCTAACGACTTTTGTGTCCAAATTCTAATTGTCCCCAGAGTCCTGTATAGCCAGGAGGAAGAAGTGTATCTCTTCTTCGAGGACCCCAACCAGCTCCACAAGCGAGAAGTGATAACGGGCATCACCATCGCAATGCTCATCGGTTTAGGAGCTACCGGAGCTGCCACAGGCATCTCGGCCCTTGCAACACAACATCAAAGACTGGCCCAGCTGCAGATGACTGTAGACGAGGGCTTGCAGAGGATCGAGAAATCCATCTCTTCCCTAGAAAAATCCCTTTCCTCGCTCTCAGGGGTCGTCCTCCAAAACAGGCGAGGACTGGACCTCTTGTTCATGCAGCAAGGAGGCTTGCGTGCCGCCTTGAAAGAGGAATGCTGCTTTTATGCGAACCACTCCAATGTCGTTAAAGAGTCCATGGCCGAACTGGAATACCGACTAAACCTAAGAAAAATGGCCAGGGAAGCTCAACAGGGCTGGTTCGAGTCGTGGTTCAACCAGTCCCCATGGCTCACCACCCTAATTTCTACCCTAATAGGCCCACTCACTATAATCTTACTAACACTAATCTTCGGGCCTTGCATATTTAACGAATTAGTGCTATTCGTTAAAAAGCGTTTAGAAGCGGTTAACATTATGTTTGTTGAATGCCGACAATTACTTTAAGGCTTGCCTGTTACTAACACACTTAAAACCTTGTGCTAATTTTACTAACCCATGAAATTTTATAATGTCTACATTTTATGATTTTATATGATTTTTTACTAATCATTAGGGAGGGGGGAAATGTGGAGAGTTAGGAATATGCTGTCCACCACATTGGTGTCCGGGAGCTTATGGTCCGAGTGGCCCCGGGGGTGGGGTCGCCGTGCTGGACTTTGAACCAAGTCGCCACAAAGTTGATTAATTAGGATATTTAACAGGAACATCCAATAGGAGATTTGGTTTCCCCTGTTAACCACCCTTGGGTCAACCCATTGGAGTAGGTCCAAGGGCTTCTTTGCCGCAATTTTTTTATGACTGCTTACATTCTGGTTAAAAAAAAGTTCTTCTTGTAGGTCCTCTTCCTGATAATAAGACTATACAGTATTTCAGGAACGTATTTAGACGATCTGCTTGTTGTTCAAAAATCTAAGAGAAAGGTTAGGAAATGTACTAGGGTTTACTAAGGATAATGGTCATATAAGTATATAATAGTACTTTAATAGAATTAATTAAGAGTTTATTAGAGTACATTAAGAATTATAATTTTATAACTATATAATAGTACTTTACAGAGATACACATATATGAAAAATGTGTAAAAAGCAAAAATCTTTTTGTCATCCCCCAACTTTTCCATCCATCTCCAAGTAGAAAATTGAAAACACTCGCAGGAACTCTCCTGATCTTTACAGCAATCTCAGGCTCACCTTCTTTTGGGAAATGTTCTGGAGCTGTGCCCAGGCTGGTCTGGAGCTGGGAGCACCCCTGCCCCACCCAGCCCCTCTCAGCAGCAGCACCTGCCCTGCTCAGGGTCACTCCTTGCCCCTACAGTTTCTCCCCCAGCGCTGGGAGCAGCTCCCCAGGCTGGCTGAGAGCTGTCCCTGGCAGGCAGCAGAGTCCCTGCCCCAGCACAGCGCCCTGGGCTGCAGGACCCTGCTCTGCACGACAGCCCTGGGCACCCCTGGCTGCAGCCCCGGCTGCTCAGCCCTGCAGCAGAGTCTGGACACAGGGAGCTGCCTGGGGCTGTGCCTCAGCTGCTGCAGCAGGGAAACCCAGCCCTGCCCTAGGGCCACATCCCCTGCCCTGCAGCAGCTCTGAGAGTGCTCCTGGAAGGGCCTGAAAAGTGTGGGATGTGCCAGCTTCAGGAGATCCCTGCAGGAACTGCAGCTTATCTTCCCACAGACACAGAGTGACTGTTTCAGACACTGTGAGGATTTCTGCTCTAGTGAGCCCTCAGTGAGCTCTACTCTGTGTTCCCAGCCCAGGCTGAGTTTAACCCCTCTGTGTCTCTGTGCTGTGCCCAGGTGGCTGCAGGCAATGCCCCAGCCCTGCTGGGCTGTGCACAGGAGCTGCTCCCAGGCTGAGCTGTCTCTCTGCAGCGCTGCTCTTGCTGGGAGCTGCCTCTGTGCTGGGAGCCCAGCCCAGATCAGCAGCACAGACACAGCACAAGGACTTTAATGACCTTCTTGGGGTTTGTGCTGAGGCCCCATCAGTCCCTGAGAGAGAGACAAAGAAACCTCTCAAGATCTCCAAGTCAGAATCAAACTCCAAAGTCTCTTCAAGTTTTAATGGGTTCCACTGGGGGACACAATTGAGAAAGTATCCCCCAAGCCTCAATCAGAGCAGAGAACTGGAGGCGGAAATGACAGGTGGGGACAAAGAGAAGACAAGTCTTGGTGTCCTGGGGCACAGCAGGGTCTGTGCCACCAAGGGCTCTGAGGAGATACCTTGTCCTGAGCCACTGGGGCCTCCTGACACAGCCCCAGCAAGGCTGGGCACTGTCACCCCTTGTCCTGCCTTCAGCATCCCCCTCCACATCCCAGTGGCTTTTGGGATCTGTTGGGACCAGTCCGTTGGGAGTCTTGCTCAGGAATGGCCCTGGTGGGGGCTTCCAAGGACTGCAGGTTTTTCAAAGGGCTTTGGGTTTTGCTTTTGCCTTGGAGTCTCTCAGAGCTTTGTGCAATCATGGCCTCCAATTATCTGCTTTAATTAGTCCCTTGAGAGCCTTTGTCAGTAGCAACACTCAGTGGGGCTCATTAATGCTTCAAGGTACTTCATTTTTTTAAGGTACTTTTCTTTTTCCTTTCTTCTCTGAGTCTCTGAGAGGTTTTTGGGCAATCACAGGCTCCAATTCTCTCCACCAAGAAGTCCGTGAGGAGCCTGCATGGGGGATGGACCTCAGTGGGACCCATTAATGCTTTGAGACACTTTGGGTTTTTCTTCTGACTTGGACTCCTGGAAAGGTTTGTGCAATCTCCTCTCAGGCCCTGAGGTTCAAGGGCTCAGCCCAAATGCACCATGGGGCTCATTGGGATCAAGCAAGTCCTGACAAACCATGTCTCTGCCTTTATTGCCCTCTGGTCTGGTGCAGTTCATTGGGAAGGTTTTCAACTCCAGTTATAGAGAAATATTTCAAAGAGCTTCTAAGAAATGCACATTCCTATTTTAAAGGGTGTATTCTGTTACCTCTTTAGAGCAGAGGTGATCGCATTGATATTGATCCAGAATCTCTCCTCAGGAGGTCTGGCCTGCTCAGGGAAGCTATGCCTTGAGATCTGACCCAGTTTGGACAACCTTGCGCCACATTCCCCAACAACATCATGTTTGTTCTCACTCACCTGGGACCTGTGTTGGTTGTAGAACTGGCTAAGGTCTAGAAAATAGGGTTTTTCCTTTTTTTATTTTTGAGGCAATCTAAAACTCCTAACTTTCCCCACTGAAAATAGACACAGTCCTCAGGTGTGTGCCAGTCCAAGGTGCCAACAATGAGGTTCCCCTTCCCCGAGGCAGAACCCTGCAGGGAATGTTTGAGACCTTTGGACTCCTTGGTTCCCTGAGGCCTTGCAGTGTCACAAAGGCCCCTTGGTTCCATGAGGTTCTGTACTGTCACAGTGGAGATTTGGGTCCATGGAACCCCGCGGTTTCACAACGCCCTTTTTGGTTCCACAAGGCCTTGATCTGTCACAATGGACCCTTAGTTCCATGAGGTTCATTGCTGTTGCCGTGGTCTCTTTGGTTCCAGGAGGCATCACAATGTCACAAAGGACCCTTGGTTCCATGAGTTTTCTGCAGCAGGACTTCCCCTATGGACCAGCAGAGCTCATCTGTTCTGTCCATCAGCTAGGGCCATAACTCAGGGCATCTTCCCCCTCTCAGGAATTGCTGAGATAACCCAGGCTGGACATTTGTCCTTTCCTGAGTTCTCTCTGGTGCCAGGGAGGTGGAATTCCCAGCTGACCATGAACACCTTGCCTTGAGAGCAGAGTGAAAGGAGATAAGCCTTGTATTTCTGAGTGACACACTTCTCTTTACAAACTAGAAAGGCTGCACAAAACTTTGACCAAGCAGAATTCTTCTGCATAGTCTCTGCAAACGGGTAGGGCTTCTTCCCCAGGTCTGGATGCATCTTTGTGGTTACTTTTCTGGAAGCTGAGTGAAAGGGCTCCATGTGTACTCCCTCATCACTTCGGTGGAAAGTTACATCGACTCCTGATCTCTGCCATGTCTTCACTAGCTGTAATATAGGAAACTGTATTGTGCACTGTGTTTGTATCTACCTGTACTTCTTTTGTTTATCTTGTGAAGCAATCAGCCTGTTTAAAGTCTCTTGTCTGTTAATCTTGAGTCCATTCATTAAATAATTCATTTTATAATAGATCTAATCAGCCATTTTAAAGAACTTGGGAGCAAGAGCAATTTGGTGTGCAAGTCACTTGAAGCACAGTTACTGCCAGAAACCTGAGTATAAGGCAGGACTTACCTAAGCTTTCACTCCATTTCTATCATATTTCATTTAAAAACAATGAGCGAGAAGACATTTTTTTCTCATTTATTATTTTCCTGTTTATACACTGATATCAGCAATCTCCAGTTTACATTGATCCCAGGCATCTCCTAATGCAGTCTGAAAAGGTATGAAAATCAAGACCCTTTATGGCTGACAATCAATCAGACTCTGTCCCTACTCCCCTCCCACCAATTCCCTCATCCAACCCCTGGGACTCAGAGCAGCCTTGTGCAAATCTGAACTCTTCCATTCAAGGCTGTGAAGCAAAAATCAAAGGGTTAAGAGTTTAGCTGAGGGATAGAAGCTACACATATAATGGTTAGAGTAGAAGCAATGTAGAAAGTGGCTGAGCCAGTAGAGCTAAGACAATAAATCACTTGCTTGGCTGTGTTGTGTCATGCAGGGCAGACGGAATATTGTTTATTAAAGAAACTGTAACTGCACTGGGCTCTGAAACTAGCCAGAACCAGGTTAGGAGCTTGATCTATGGTGAAAGGGCATGAGAACCTAACAACTAGACAAAGACGAAAAGTTGAAGGCAATGAAGACTCTCTGACTTCATCATTAGAAGACCACTGACCCATTTCAAACACCCACTGACCCATTTGAAGGAAGGAACTGTGCAAGCATAAAAGGACTTAGAGCTAATTTTAATATGAAGCAGGGCTAGGCAGGGTAAGGTAATTCATATGTATAGGTGTATTAGGTAATTATATGAATGTGTAAGACTTTTGTGGATGAAAGAAGGCAAGAGCCCTGTGTACTTCCCACATCCCTGTGGGAGATTGCTCCCGGGTGTGCCCAGAATCATAATATACATGCCACTTTCTAACTTTAACTGGTTAGAGTCTTTGTTTCTGCATCAATTTGGTGACCACAGCAGGACTCCTCCGTTTGGCTGCAAGAACAGTCCGGGATGTGAATGTCTCTGGTGCCGCTGGGACCTTCCTGGAGGGACCTCTGCTCCTGGGCTGCTCATTGCGGGAGCAGACAAGAGCTATTGCTGGACTGCAGACAGAATGGTATGTTTAAAATTTTGTGGGGTAGACTGTAAGACGTACGTGTGGCTAAAAGGCAGCTGATAAGTCACTGAAGACGTTCTGCGCTCAGCACAAGCCTGTGCAGTTTTTCTTGCAGGCATCAGGAGGGTGCAGTGGCCACAGAAAGGGTTTGTTGTGTCAGGGGACGCATTAGAAGTTCTGGGGGTGAACTGGACAAATCCTTGTTTATTGCTGATATTTTTGTTGCTGCGATTTGAATAGTTATTATTTTGACTATGTCCTGACTGTGTGAGTGACTGTGCATGTGATTGGTGAGACCTGCTTAGCACTAGTCAAGTGGGAGCTGGGATTGGCGTTTTTGTTTTTGGGTGACCAAAACCGCTGGAGAAGGGCGAAACGATTGGGGTGACCATTTAAAATTGCTGCATGCTGTGTGCTGTGTTACAAGAAATGGGTACTTTGTCCCTTAATAAAGAGATGCCCGTCCCCGCAGTGATTTTGACTTTGTGATTCTGGTTGCGCGTGGGGAATTCCTGTTTGCGGGGGATGGCATTCCCTGTAACACTTGGTGTTCGGGCTTAACTGGTGCCCTGCCACTGCTGGTCATTGTGTATTTTAGAGTAAGATTGCCATCTTGTGATAAAAGTTATAATTGCAGCAAACTGGTAATTCTGCCCTGTGTTTCCCGTGATGTTACTTGGGCTGTGTTGTTGGCTGTGCTGTTGCAGTTTGCTGATAGACGCGGCTGTTGAAGCTCGAGCCCAAGCTGAAGGAGCCCGGCCGTCTGGGCAGGCTATTTCTAGGCGGTTTCAGCTTGAGCCGGGAGAGTTTGTGAATACAGAGGGGGACTGGACCTCTGTAAGGCGAGAGAATGGTAGAATAGACAGGGTATTTTTGGGAGCAGTATACTCGAGCTGAACTAGTTCTGGTTTGGCTTTTGACTGGGAACTACCCCCAGCTGAGAGAGGACTTAGAAATCCATTGAGTGCGAGGGATCAGAGCCACTTGTGGAGGAATTTCGGCGAGGGAACTATGCCGACAATCAATGTGATTGATAAAGCATAGTCCATCTTTATTGAGAGCATCAGTTACATTTATAGCCCGAAATAGCATAAATCAGCATTTTTGGCACAATCTTATTGGTTTTTACTATTTACGCCTCTCCTATTATTGGTTCTTGCAAGCGTGAGACAACCACTCCTTCTAAGTTTCTAGCCAAAAGGTATACGTGCTTTCTAGCAGCTAGTTTTGGCCACTACTTTCTTTTTTCCTATCCTATTGATATATAATATCTATTTTGAAGGTTATGCTTCACTTGCTACGTGTCTTCTAGAAAGGCATAAGGCCTTGATTAAACAATAGGCAACTATACACATCAGCTAACTCCGTGCTTCTGCAAATCATGCTGACTATATGGCTTTTATATGGCTTTTGCAAAACTTCTGCTTAGCAACCAAAACTTCTGCTTAGCAACAGCTATCTGCTTAGCAGGAGCTACTCTCCTGCAACAGAGCCTCAATTGAGCTATATCCAGAGCTATGTCCATGGCTTTCTAAGCAATCCTCAACATGGTAACATCAAGACAACCCATTGGGGTTGCCTTCAGGTCGGGAGGGGAGAAGGAGCCTGCAGGGCTCCCGGGCCCGGCCCGGCCCAGCCCAGCCCGGCCCCCTCCCACGCAGAAGGCAAAAGAGAGAGAACCAACCCCTCTCCCTGCGATTTGTGAAAGCGAAACAGCCTTCTAATTGGTTTCCTGGGCTGTCAATCACCAACCCAGGTCTTTGATTGGTTCCCGCAGCCTTAGGGGAGGCTCTCAGAGAGGAGGAACGGTCCTCCTGCCTGAGGGCCCCTCGCCTTTCAAGAGGCTTTTTTTAGATTTTTTAGATTTCACTGAATTACCCAAAGCAGGGAGGTACAAATACTTATTGGTGATAGTGGATCACCTGAATCATTTTGGGAAGCATTCCCAACTGCTAGGGCTATGGCCCAGACTGTTTTTAAATTACTACTCGAAAATATAATACCCAGATACAGCTCCATTGAAACTATAGATTCAGATTGAGGCCCTCATTTTGTCTCTAAAATAATAAAGGAGGTCTTTGCTGCTCTAGGAACTAAATGGGAATACACACCCCCTGGCACCCACAAAGCTCAGGCAGAGTGGAAAGGGTCAGCGGGGAAATAAAGAAACAGCTAACTAAATTGACCATGGAAACTAAGATGTCTTGGGTAAAGTGTCTCCCATTAGCCTTATTAAATATCAGGACTCAACCTCGTACTGATGTAGGAATTTCCCCTTTCTAAATGCTCTATGGAATGCCATATGATCTAGACATTCCCAGGGACCATCCCATACTTGAAAATCATCAGCTCCAACAAGTATGTTACACAACACATGGCTTGACGAGGTCAGTTTTTAAACAAGGGCCTCATGGTGCAAAGACCTCCACTTGAAATTGCAATCCACAACATAAAAAAGAAATTGCAATCCACAACATAAAACTAGGGGATAGAGTTTTAATTAAAACATGGAAAGGGACCTCACTGACCCCTCGTTGGGAGGGATCTTGTCTTGCTCACCACAGAAACTGCCATTCGAACTGCTGAGGGTGGACGCACACCAGTCAAGTAAAAGGACCCCTCCCTGAGCAGAAGTGGGAATGCTGGGGAAACCCAGAGACACTAAAACTTAAACTGCATAAAAGAACTAATGAATTAAGTTGATACCATATTATGTCCTGAAAAAGACTGTATCCTTTTGCATAAGGTGTAAAATTTGTAAGGAAAACTGGTGGACTCATTGCAGGTACGGGTACATCCCATCTGACCACTGTGTACAATGCTATAGAAGAGAAAGAAAACTAACTGAACAGGCCTTAAAGCAATTGGTTGCCACTGGTCAGGTGATTTCAGATACTCCACTTTGGTGGGACATTTTTGTCCGGGGAATAAATCCTGAAAAAGGGTGCGTGCACGAAAACAATCCTCGTAAATCACATCCAGAAATTGTACAGATAATTTGTAGAACTACTGTGCCTAAAATCCCTTGTAATACCTACCAGGTTAAAGCTAAAAACTGGGAGGCATATGCACGGCGGAATGAGAGAACAGGGCAAACTCCTGAAGAATACGCTTGCTGCTGAGAAGATGGTACACCTCGCTGCACTAAGCAAAAGTGTAGGCGAAGGAGGTAGAAACGTAAAGCAGTGGAGGAAAGTACAGAAAAGCCCTAAGGACCTATACAAACTTGGCCCATTGACTCAACTGCAAAATTCCCCAGTTTTTCACCTAAGGGAGGTGCAGAAACCGAGGTCAAAATTACAGCATTACGGGAACCAGCAAGGGGAATTTTAATTAAGAAAACAAATCCACCACTTTTCTTTTACTTCATGTATTTGATAATCATTTTGGGCTGCATATGGAAAAAGGAGCACGGCCAGAAGGTAACCTCCATCAACCATTTAAGTGGTCCTTAATTAAATGGGAAGATCAACATGTGATACAGACTATTACAACTCCTGGAGCACCCAGTTTCACAATCACTCTGTGTCAAATAATGCCCATAAGCCCTTGCTCAAATCTGAAAGGATTCTATTCCTGTCCTAGCTCCAACCCGGGACAAGAGTATTGTAATAGCCCTGGACACTATTATTGTGCGCACTGGGGATGTGAAACGATTGCATCAGACTGGAATACAGGAGCAGAGAGAGATAAATTTCTTAGTGTAGAATGGGGACCAAAAGGATGTGTACCTCCCAAGAAAGAATACAGCATGGGAATAATCCAAACAGAAAGTTGTCATTAAATATATATATAAAAATGTATTTCAGCCAACAGATACTAGTTGGGTAATTGGGAAAACATGGGGTATGAGACACTGGGAACCCGAAACCGATAGGGGGGGATTGATTTTGATCAAAAAGAATGCTGTAACACATGAACCCTAAGCAATTTGGCCTAATCCAGTCATTAATTGCAAAGATTTGATCAGCAGAAATTATAAAAAGGGGGAATAGTAACAGAGTGTGCAGAAGGCTTTGCTAACCAAACGTTGCCAAAATAGGGAACACGGCCAAAAGACTAGAGAAACTTGCTTAATCTAGCAGAAAGATTATGTCTCAAATAACCACAGACATCCTGTATCAGCGCAGTTTGTGTATGCTTGCAAAAGACAGGAAAAACTCAACCAATGGCTAAGAGAGGAAGACCACGGCCTTCCTCCCCACGACCACCAGGAGCCAGGAGAAGATCCCCTAGCAACTGGCTGCACAGATGCAGAAAGAACGTAAGCAGATGCTGAAAGGCACGTATACGGAAGAAGATGAAAATAAAAGACGGACTGAAACAGAGTGGGGTAAGTGCCGTTGGTGGAGCAGATACTCCCCGGTCGCTCAGCGCTGATTTGCTTGCTGCCGCTTGCTCAATAAATTTTTTTATTTATTCCATCTATTGGAGTCGATCAATTTATTTGAGATAAATTTATAACAGCAGGAATAAAGAAGACTATTGGCTTGTGGCTTTCTTCTTTGGGTGAGACAAAACATTTTGTAGGGAAAAATTGTCTCTTCTGACAGTTTTGCCAGTGTGGACAGGAGCGGAGCATTTCGATTTCAAGTAGAAAAGAGAAATCATTTCAAAATTGTCATCTCTTTTCATTCTCTTTTGAGACAGTTGCAGGTTGCCAAAAGACATGGTGTGCAATGTGGAACTTGGTGCCAAGTTTCTTTTTCTGCCAGAGGATGAGGAGGGGGAGGTATCCCGAATCACGGAGTCATGGCATGCTTTGGCTTGGAAGCGACCTGAAAGATCACATCTCTGCAACCCCCGTGCTGTGCCTGGGGACCCCTTGTACCAGACTGACTTTTCCAGAGCTCCATCCAGCCTGGCCTCGTACACTGTCGGGGTGGGGCATGCACAGCTTCTCTGGGCAGCCTTTTCCCAGAAAGTCTCCTTTCTGAATCCCTCATCTAAAGCTACTCTCTTTCGGTTTGGATCCATTCTCCCTTGTGCTCTCTCTGCCTACCCTTGTACAAAGTCCCTGTCCAGCTTTCGTGTAGGTGGCAATCACGTCCTGGAAGGCAGCAGTTGGGTCAAGCCTAAGCCTAAGTCTCTTTTGCAGGCTGAAGAAGCCCAGCTGTGCCAGGCTTTCCTTGCGGGAGAGCTGCTGCAGCCCTAGCAGCACCTCAGTGTCCCTGCTGGGCTCCTGCTCCAGCACATTGCTGTCCTTGCCGGCCGTGCAGGGGAGCCCAGCAGAGGCGGACGCGGCCCTGCTGGTGCAGCCCCGGAGGCGTGCAGGAGACACGGCCCCGACAGCAGCTGCGGGAACCAGCACTTGGCGATTGGCCGCCCGCTTCGCAGAGAGCCGGGGCCTTTGTGCCTGCCCCTCTCCCCGCGCCTTTCCCTGCCGCTAGCCCGCTCGCTTGGGGGCAATGCAGCCTGTGCCGCCCCTCAGAGCCGGCCCTGCCTGCTGCCCCGGGGGCTCCCCGGTGCCATCTTGAGGGTTCCAGGCCGCAGTCTCCCTGTGCTCAGCTGAAGGACGTGGAGCAGCAGATAAAAACAGCCAGGGCATAGAAAGTGCCCTGTGATTCCAAGGCCAGTCTTTGGTCTACAGCATCGGTTTGTTTTCAGAGTCTGGATGAGGTGATAAAATCATAGGAAAACAGAAATGAACAAGTTCTGCCTTGGCAGTATCTCAAGGCCTTGAGGGACAGGGTTTGTGGGGCTTACTCGCTCACAGGGACTCACAGAAAGTGTTGAAATGGTAGAAATAGCCAAAACCCTCTAGTAATTGGAGGGAACACCTGAGGAAGTGGCAGCTAGCACCTCAGAAACACATGGCTTTTGCTCCTGTCTTCTAGCTGAGAGCATCCTGGGCAGGGGCAATTCTTCTGACTGCTTCAGCTTGGCCATGGCTAGAAAGGGCAGCGAGCAGATGGATTTAGCTTCTGCTGCCAGCCCCTGAAACCCCAGCTGTCATTTGTGTGCGCTGGGCATTGTACTTCAGGCTCTGCCCTTGCGCACCTGCTCCTCGGGCGCTGCTGGCACACGGGCGCAGCCGTGCTGCAGCAGCTGTCCCGCACACAGGGAGGGCATTGGAGCCTCCCCGAGGCCACCAAGGACAGGAGCAGAGAACGCGTCCCCCATCTGGTGCAGTACCCTTGTAAGGAAAATAAATCCACAGACACCAGGGGTTTATGTCCAAAAAGGAGGCAGAAGAGTCCTTTTTGCTTTATTTGAATAAAGGGAGACAGCATGGGGCATTCCCCTGAGATCTCTCAAATTTTTGGAGGACACAGACTCCTTTTTATCCTATTTTCCTGGCCGCTTTTCCCTCTCTCTTTCCCCATTGGCTGAGGTACTTGAGAGGCACAGACTTCCCAGAACGCCTAAGATTCCCCTCTAATGTATAACCCTTCCTCTTAATTTTTAATTCTTATAGGATTCATAGTTTTCCGTCCCCCGGTTGCTTCTTTCATCTTCTGTTACTCAATTTAATTTACCAGCAAATGCTACAGTTTGTTTGTAAAGGCAAATCTCTTTTCCCATTCATCAATCAGTGTAATCCCTGCCATTGTTTCTTTTATCTCTTGGTGCCAACTGTATCTACCACAGACCTACAACTTGTTTGTAAAGACAAATGCTACATTCCTCTCAATGCCTCCTCTTTTTTTTTAATTAATGTCTTTACAAACTTTAGCTATCATTGACTTAATTTCTTGTTCCTGTGTCTTCTTTGGTTTTGCAATTATTTGCAATGACATCAATTTCTGTCCTTTTGTAGCCATTTCTGGATCAGTAGGCATGGCTATTACCTGCATCCCTTTGATCACATGTTGAATAAGTTGTACTAAGCCAAGGATCATGCATGGTAAAAAGATTAGAGCTGCTACAGCACATAAGAGGGAAAAAAAAGCAGTTGTTTAACCCACAGTCCACCAGGTAGCCACGAAAACATGTCCCATTCACAGCCTTTCCATGTTTGGACCGGTACATGAGCCAACTTTTTTATTCCTTTTGCTATTTGTTTCACCACCTTTCCATTGTCATCTATTTGCAAACAGCAGTTTGAGTTATTTAATTTGCCACACACTCTCCCTTCTTCTGCTAATAAATAGTCTAATACCATCCGGTGTTGAAATACTGCATTTCTCATCTGAGTAGATTGGTCAGCAAGAAGGTCAAGGGCTGTAGATGTCTGGTTACTTACTATTTCAAAGACAGCTTTTAACCTAATTATTCGATTTAAATTATAAATGGGTTCTCTGGCACCTGATATTAATTCATTAGGATTCCGCGCGGCTGGTCCATAGTGGTGTATAATTCTTTCAGGTGATCATGATCACCCCACTTTTGGGTGCTTCCCCCAGCCAGGGATATATCAATTGACTGCTTTTCCTTAATTAGATCATCATATACCTTAATTCTTTATTAGTTTCCCTGAACTTGTGGTAGCAGAAAGAACAATCGTCTGATATACCCCACATAACATATCCCTGACCAGTTTGAGGGTAACCTGCCATAGGCATGTTGGCCACAAATCCAGTAATGTCTCTTTAAAACCCAGGTCCCGTTGGCAAAGAGACCTTCCCAATTTTTATGATCCACTGGGGGGTCAAAATACAGCTTGCTTCCTGGGCCTAGTAGTGTCCCAACAATAGTTGCCCCACCATGGGAATCACAGTATTTGCACTTCCATGCTCCCGCATGAGGTTTCCAGCTGCAGTTACACCCCAGATCTGTTTTATAAGATTTGGACCAGAACCTGCTTAAAAGAGTTCAAGTTCCGTTTTAGTGTTGCCACTTCCACTGATAGTCACAAGCAACATGTGTCCTACTTGTGGAAATATCTCGGGGGCAGCTTAAAAATAAGGAGTCAAAAAACTTATCTTTCCCCACTGCTTTACAGCCTTCCAAATCTTTCTGGTAATTATGCTAGGAACACTTTACCCAGCTACCATTTCAGAGTTTACCATGAGTTTGATTCCATCTGCTTTGATATCTGGAACAATCATAAGGAAGGCAGTTGAGGGTCCAACAATCTAAACGCAAAGATAAAGTCCAGTCACAAACACTTTTTCCCACGAATATGCTTCCTGTTCTATTTAGACAAAAAGTGCCTCTTTCAGAAAAATGAAGCTGCCATGGACTTCCTTCTTCATCCCAAAATCTTGTTCCATTATGGACTTCACTCAGGGTGCTAACCCACCATTTAGGTTCGACGGAGCTGGCCACCCATGGCCAGTTTTCAGATCCCCCTGGCCCACCACAGACCCAGCAATTGCTAAGTTTAAAGGTTTTTGCTACTTCTTCTCCTAGGTTAAAAACTTACTTTCCCATTCTTGGCCCCACCCTAACTGACAATAAAAAGGTAAGATCATTAAGAGAAACATTCTAAATGGTGGCATGTAATTTCCTAACCTAATTTTCACTTTCACGTGATCTTCCGCTCCTGTGGTGAGTGAAGGCACAGAAACAGCCTAACATAAAGAAAACAGTGACAGCAAGGGCTGGCCCCCAGTGACTGGAGATCCGAGAGGAGGGATGCCCACACAAACTGTTTCAGCAGGCAGTCTGTGGGGAGGCACACGAGGCTTCCCTCGATGTCAACACACTTGCTACTGCTCCGGTCTGCCCCTGCGGAGTGTCAGTGGTGGCTTCCCGTCCTTCTCCTCCAGCTGAGATGTGCAAATCTCTGGGGCCTCAAAGACCTTGACCCGAGTGTGATGGGTCCACCCGTGTTCAGCTGTCTTGGCGGCTGTTTCTTTGGTCAGCAACACCTGGAAATGTCCACATCACTTCACCACCAGCGGTGCTTCTTTCTGCTCCTTAACTAGGACTGAGACTCCTGGCTGGATGTTGTGAGCAGCAAAGTCCAAAGGCAGGGTCTGTGCCAGCTGAGCCTCCTGTCAAAGAGATTTCACAAGATACAGTATTCAAGCCACATATTGGTTCAAATACATATCACTTATCTCTAACCCCCAGCAGGCTGAGAATTGCAAGGGTAAGGAATTCCAAACATCAATTGACTATCTCCCCTGGGTCTGGTCCTTATTCCTGCTAAAGCCAGGGGCAGGAGCCATACCTACGGCAACTTAGTTTCTATCATCAGCTTCAGTAGGTGTTTCTTTATTTCTCTTTTTATTCTTTCAACCCGACCCGAACTCTGGGGGTGCCAGGGGGTATAGAGGTTCCATTGTATCCCTAAAGCAGTCATAACTCTCATAACTCCTTGAAGAATTTTTCCTGTAAAAGGAGTTCCCCTGTCTGAGTCTATTGCTTCCACAATCCCATATCTTGGAATTATTTGTTCCAAAAATGCTTTAACAACTGATCCTGTAGCTGCTGAAACAGTAGGGAATGCTTCTGGCCACCCTGTTAATTGACATACTATTACCAGAAGATATTTAAATTTTGCCACTCGGGGCATTTCAGTAAAATCCACCTGACATATCTAGACAGGACGTACAGCATAAGGCCTCCCTCCCCAGGCAAGTTTCTTTGTAACTTTGTTACTGGTTTTAGCACAAATCAAACAACCTTCAATAGCTCGCTTTGCCAGGCTAAAAAGACCCACACCAGCATACATTTTGAGGAAGGCTTCTGCCAGCCCTTGAAAGCCCCAGTGACTCCTTTCATGAAGTTGTTTTAACAATTGTAAGGCCAGAGCTTTTGGGATCCACTGCCTCCCATCCCTTGTAAACCAATTATTTCATCTTTCCTCTGCCCCACTTTTTTGAATTATCTCAAGTTCCCTCAGTGGAAAGGACACTTTCTCTGGCAGCAGTGCAGTTACTGGGAGTAAGGGAAGGATCTTAGAGATTTCTGTCAACACTGAGCTTCTTCATCAGCCAGTCGATTTCCTATTGTCTCCTCCGCGTACCCTGACTGATGCCCCTTAGTGTGGGTTATTGCCACCCTTTTTGGTAAATTCACCACCTCCAATAGGCGAGAGATTAAGTCCTCATGGGCTAACGTTTTTCCCCTGCAGGTTAATAAACCTCGTTTTTCTCATAGTTTCCCAAATGCATGGATCACCACATACGCATATTTAGAATCAGTAAAAACATTCTCTGTCTTGTCCCGGTATAACTCAGGGGCTCTGATAAGCACATATAGCTCAGCTGTCTGAGCTGACCAGGTGGGGGTAATCTTCCCCCTTCCTTTAATTTTTTCCCATTCACGATAGAGTATCCTGTAAACAGCTTCCCTTCTATCACATTTGAACGCCCATCAATGAACACATTCTCTCCCTCAGGCCAGGGAGTATCTCATAAATCTTCCCTAGTCTACAAGCTGGATGGTTTAGCCACAACAGAAAAATCCCCGATCCATGCTTTGCCGTACGCCACCAACCCCAAAAACCGCTGCAACTCCTTTTCAGTCTGGGGTAATGGTACCTGCAAAATCCCTTTTTATTCTTTCTGGATCAATACACTGTAACCCCTCAGTCAGAATATGTCTCAAATATTTGACTTGGCTCTCTATTAACTGCGCTTTTTTTTCGGACACTCTAAGTCCTTTTTTTTTTTTTTTTTTTTTGCAAGGATATTAAGCAGCCTTACAGTAATCTCTTCAACTACCTTTTCCCGTTCCACTGATAACAGCAAATCACCCACACATTGCAACAACTTAACTCCTAAAGGTGGAGCAAACTCTCAATATTTTCTGCAAAGCTTGCCTAAACAAACTCCATATATCCCTGGGGCTGCTGACACTTTCAGATGTATTTCAGCATAAACCTTCTCAGACATTTTACACAAAGATATTACAGTTTCAGACTTTGTGTTACTTCTTACTTTTTTACTCTTGTTACTTCTCACAATACTGATTTGCATTTCCATTCTAGTCATCAAATCTCTTCCCAGTAAATCGCAGTAACAATGAGAAGCAATCAGAAACTCATGCTTTTCAGACCATCTCACACATTTAGCAAACTCCCATGGGCTTTCCCTGTATTATTTTTATTTTCCAGCAAAACTCACAAAACTCACAAAATCTTTAAAACAGAATCCTAATCTTTTCATGTACAATCTGCATTTCCCAGATCGTCCTTTATCCTTTTTCTCCCTCTCTTTATCACACACCGCATACCAGAGCCTGTTCCTGTTCTGTCACAGTCCAAACACGGCTCCTCCCCCACTGGCGCTCCCAGCGAGCATGGCCAGCAGTATCACAGGCATCTCGGCACCCCGAGCCTCACAGGGCAGGGGCACCCAGAGCATCAC
Source organism: Tychaedon coryphoeus (assembly GCA_013398595.1). Classification (NCBI taxonomy): domain Eukaryota; kingdom Metazoa; phylum Chordata; class Aves; order Passeriformes; family Muscicapidae; genus Tychaedon; species Tychaedon coryphoeus. Next base: position 58,021 of record WBND01001274.1, read on the forward strand.
CGGGGCCGGGGCGTCTCGAGCCTCACGGGGGCCAGCGGTCACTACCAGCCCTGCCCGGGGGTGGTGGGGTCAGGCACAGCCCGGCGCTGAGCCCCGGCAGCCCCAAAGGCCCCCAGCCCGTGCTCCCAGTCCCGCAGCTCTGTGCCCAGACCTGCCGCTCATTGCTTCACCCATATCTCTCCACACTCCTCTTCAACCAATTCTGTTACAACGCACAAACACTCTCCATCCACCCACCACAGTTGAGACCACCTCTCGACTCCCCTTATTGCCCCCCAGGGCATGAACTCTCAAGACCCCTTCTTGACTCCCCTTATTGCCCCCCAGGGCATGGATTGTCGAGACCCATTCTTGACTCCCCTTATTGCCCCCTCAGGGCATCTATATAACATGGCCACATAAGCCCCTTTGCCAACTGATACTCTGGCCACACAAAATAACAATATTTTACCATAATTTCCATAGTTACCTCTCGGTGAATATATAATCTGTCCCAAGACCTCAGCATTCTCTCCAAGGCACTCTTTGGGCGGCCTTCCCCAGCTTCACGCTTCCAACCCTCCATGGGTGTCCTGTTCCACCTGTGCTACCCTCCATGGGTGCCCTCCCAGGTGCACCTGGGCTGCCCTCCCTGGGCCCCCCCTCCAGCTGTACCTGTGCTGCCCTCCATGGGTTTCCTGTTTCACCTGTGCTGCCCTCCATGGGCGCCCTCCCAGGTTTGCTCCCCGAGGATCCCATTTTATTCAACGGTGAGATTTTCAGTGGTCCTTCCCTGTGGACTCTTCACGGATCCCTGGTCCGCAACTTGTCTGTCTCCTGGACTGTCTCGGGAACCCAATCGATAGCCCGGTGCCAGCCGGCACCCAGGGGAGCTGATCGCCGAAACTGGGTGAGGTGTGCCTTCAGCTCCACCCGCTGCCTGCCGCCCCTGACGGTGGAAATATCCCGGACAGAGCCCCCACATTGTAAGGAAAATTAATGCACAAACACCAGAGGTTTATGTCCAAAAAGGAGACAGAGGAGTCCTTTTTGCTTTATTTGAATAAAGGGAGACAGCATGGGGCATTCCCTTGGGATGCCTCAAATTTTTGGAGGACACAGCCTCCTTTTATCCTAATTTCCCGGCCGCTTTTCCCTCTCTCTTTCCCCATAGGCTGAGGTACTTGAGAGGCACAGACTTCCCGGAACGCCTAAGATTCCCCTCTAATGTATAACTCTTCCTTTTAATTTTTAATTCTTATAGAATTCATAGTTCCTCCCCCCATTGCTTCTTTCATCTTCTGTTACCCAATTTCATTTACTAGCAAACCTATAGTTTGTTTGTAAAGGCAAATCTCTCTTCCCATTCATCAATCACTGTAATCCCTCCCATTGTTTCTTCTATCTCTTGGTGCTAACTGTATCTACCAGCTTGTTTGTAAAGACAAATGCTACATTCCTCTCACCTTTACTTTCAAGGAAAGGGAGATGTTAAATTCCTTCAAAACACAAATGCGGGTCTATTTGGGACTGCATCCTTCAGAAGGAGGAATGGAGGTTTAGAGCTGCAGAACTGTTTCCATCAGAAAACCCCTATAAGACCAGAGAATCCCGCTAATAACCTGAGGCCACTAACACTGACAAGGCCACCACTAAAGCATATCCCAGGACAGGATGCTCTTGGCCTTCTTGGCCACCTGGGCACTCATTGGTTCACGTTCAGCCACTGCCAACCAGCACCCCCATGACCTTTTCTGCTGGGTGGCTTTCCAGCCACTCTGCCCCCAGCCTGTAGCCTCCCATGGCTGTTGTGGCCGAAGAGCAGGATGGGGCACTTCACCTTGTTGAACCTCATACAGGTGGCCTGAGCCCATGATCCAGCCTGTCCAGGTGTCTCTGCAGACACTTTCTACCCCCCAGCAGATCAACAGTCCCACCCAGCATGGGTGCCTCTGTTCCCAGGGAAACTCGCTGACCTGTTTGCCATGGACACTTTTGTGTGGAACCCCAGCCTTGGGAATGGAGGTCTGGGCTCTTGGCCAGCTCAGGGGGCCTTGGCCCAGGAGCCCCGGCAGGGGCAGCTGAGCAGCGCTGCCCCAGCGTCACTGCCAGGGAGGAGGACAAGGGGAAGGGCCAGCATGGCTCAGCCTCACACAGAGGTAAGGTGGGAGCTGGGCCGCTGCCTAGTGGCCACCCATTAGATCGGTTGATTGTAAAGCTGTGTGTTCACCCCACTCACTTTGTCCTTTTTTACCTGATCTCTAACTTCTAATTCCCTATCAACAACGCAGAAGAAGGCAAGGAGTTCATCGAGTGTGGAATGTTCTGTGCACACTCTGCAGCTTCATCTGACTCTGCATCAACAACCCTGCACGGCTGGAAAGGACAGGGACAGGAGCAGGAGCCCAGCAGGGACACTGAGGTGCTGCTAGGGCTGCAGCAGCTCTCCTGCATGGAAAGCCTGGCACAGCCGAGCTTCTTCAGCCTGCAAAAGAGACTTGGGCTTAGGCTTGACCCAACTGCAACCTTCCAGTACCTGACAGCAACCTACACGAAAGCTGGACAGGGACTTTGTACAAGGGTAGGCAGAGAGAGCACAAGGGAGAATGGATCCAAACCGAAAGAGAGTAGCTTTAGATGAGGGATTCAGAAAGGAGACTTTCTGGGAAAAGGCTGCCCAGAGAAGCTGTGCATGCCCCACCCCAGCAGTGTACGAGGCCAGGCTGGATGGAGCTCTGGAAAAGTCAGTCTGGTACAAGGGGTCCCCAGGCACAGCACGGGGGTTGCAGAGATGTGATCTTTCAGGTCGCTTCCAAGCCAAAGCATGCCATGACTCCGTGATTCAGGATACCTCCCCTCCTCATCCTCTGGCAGAAAAAGAAACTTGGCACCAAGTCCCACATTGCACACCATGTCTTTTGGCAACCTGCAACTGTCTCAAAAGAGAATGAAAAGAGATGACAATTTTGAAATGATTTCTCTTTTCTACTTGAAATCGAAATGCTCCGCTCCTGTCCACACTGGCAAAACTGTCAGAAGAGGCAATTCTTCCCTATGAAATGCTTTGTCTCACCCAAAGAAGAAAGCCACAAGCCAACAGTCTTCTTTATTCCTACACTGCTTTATTTGGTTGTTTCTCTAATAGGAATTGGCTTCGTTGTGTTTCTCTTTTTATAGTTTGTTTGTTTCATTCCATGGGGCGCTCGGCAGGTCCTCTGTTGGGTTCATGGAGGCCACGGAAGAATGGCCGCGCGCTCCGGCAGCTCAGCAGCAGCAGCAGCAGCTCCTCCCTCGATCGGGTTTCCCCTCGACTTTCCGCTTGCTCTCTGTCCCCTTGTCCCGCTCCCACTCCCTCTGTTCCCGCTCCGTCCCGTCAGTGTTCCGCCTCTCCCAGCCCGCTCATGCTGCGCCCCCCAAGGCACCCGTGGGCGAGCTGGCCCCTGCCCAGCCCTGTTGAGCCCACGGCTGTGCCGCCTCTGCGGGGCTCAATCCGCTCTGGCTGCGGTGCCTTTTGAAGAGGCTCTGGTAGAACTCCTTGCTTTGGTGGCGCTGGTGCTGGAGAAGCACAGTGCTTTGCCTCCGCCTGGCGTGGGCCCTGGCCCGGCCCCGAACGAGGCCCCTCCCATGGCTCCGCCCGCAGCCGCCCCGCAGCTGCCTGGCTTCCGTCCCTTCGCCAGCAGCTTCCCAGGTCCGAGCCTTGCCGCCTGTCAGCTCGGCCACAGGCCCCAAGCCGCCAGAGCCCGGGGCGGCTTGGGAAGCAGCAGCACCCGGGGTGGGCGGGTGCCCCAGGCAGAATGGCGAGAGCGCTGCTCCGTCCGCATGGGTGGAGAAGCCTCCCCTGGAGCAGCTCTAGCAGGAGGGCCCACTGCTGGGGAGCGGCGGCTGCGGCAGCGTTTACACCGGGGCCCGGCTCGCCGATGGCGCCCCAGTAAGAGACGGGGCCGGCTCGGAGCGGGGAGGGGGACAGCGGGTGACGGCCGGTAGCTGGCGAGCTGAGCCTGCCGTTCACCTTGGCTTGCAGATGGCCATCAAGCGAGTGGCCAGGGATCGCATCTGGGAGTGGGTGCAGCTGGTGAGTGAGC